>JAJMHC010000031.1:0-77579 GCA_030582855.1 Hemisphaericaspora lyxosophila
CTCCCCCCCGCAGATCTCGGAAAAATTCACAAAACACATAATCCACTCCAATCCGCCCGCCTTCTTTTTCACCAAATTACCACATCAGAAATGCCTCCTGCAACAACAGTAACAACAGTAACTACAGACATCATTTTATTTGACCTAGATGGAACACTCGTTAACTCCACCATCGCAGTTGAGAAATCTTGGCAGAATGAAGTAGAGAAACATAATTCAAATTATCCCGATTCCATAATCGACGTTACTGCATTATTACACGTTACTCATGGATCAAGAACCATTGAAACATTTATCAAATATTTTCCCGAGAATAGAGCCGATTCAGAAAGTATCAATAGCTGGGAACAAGCAATCGTGTCTAATTTTGGACATTTGGGAAAACCCATAAATGGAGCTCCTGAATTCTTAAACTCCTTGAATGAGACCGAGGCAAAAGATAAATGGGCCATTGTCACCAGCGGAACCACTAAATTAGCATATGGTTGGTATGATAAGTTGTTCCAGCATACTCCAAAGCCTAAAGTGTTCATAACCGCAAATGATGTAAGCAAAGGTAAGCCTGATCCCGAAGGTTATAGAACCGCCTATGAGCGGATCCAACAGGGATTAAAAAGAGATAATAATTGCCAAGCGATTGTATTTGAAGACGCTCCTACTGGAATTAAGAGTGGTGTTAATGCTGGCTTTTTGGTTATTGGAATAGCTAGTACTTTTGATAAAGAAATTTTATTGAAGGCAGGAGCCAGTTATGTGATTGAAGACTTTACCAAGGTTTCATTAGACAGGAATGGTGGTGGTGATGAAGAAGATGATGATGATAGAATCAAATTGAACTTGCAAGTCATGTAAATTAGACATCGGCAGATTAATTAGACCAATACAAAATTTTAGATATTTCTACTTTAAACTATAATAAAAACTTACATAAAATTCAAACTGCCTTTTCTATTAATCTATACTAAAAGATTAAATGATACTAGAAGACTGATTATAAGAGCATATAATGAGTTGGATGCAAGATGACTACCGCCTGAATTTTTATTATCAGAAACGTCATCGTCGTTAGCTAGATTACCAGTAGGAACGGTATCGGTTATAACTTCGATATCTTGATTAGTAGTAAAGTTAGCCTGCGCCAAGGATATCTCACGATCATCAAGATTGTAAACCACGTATGCGCTACGGAGAATATTATCCCCAAATATCATAGTATCTTCTAAGGAAGACTCTAAAAGACCCAACACACACCGATCTAGCGATGCTATTTTCAAAATCAAATCAGTGACTGGCACTTTAATTATTTTGGAACCAAATTGGAAACTAACAAATTGATCTTTACCTGCAGAACATGAGATGTAGTATGCTCCTAATGAATAACTATAGGTAGTATCGAGTTTATCAGCTATTTCCCCCCATTCATACGAGGAAATGTATGATAAAGTTGAACCAGAGTCTAATATAACCCTTCCAAGCAGTGACAGGATTTCCTCGGTACCTTTTGCATCGGTTACGTTTACAGTTGTAACCTTTACTTGAAATCTATCCGGTTGTTCTGTGTAGGATTCGAGCATTGGAACAGTGACTAAATCGCCCTGATATTTGGCATGATCAATGGCCCCGAATAGTATACTACCAGAGGCGGCATTAGCCTCATCAAGAAATAATGAAAATAAATTCTTATGTATAATTCCTTCGTTTTTTAATCTAAGTGGTAGATTATCGTAGCTAAGATCATATAGAATGCTTGATGATTCCAATCCAGTTAATCCAATTCCTAATACCCCAAGCTTAGACGAAGCTGTCTCTGCCACCGCAAAGGAGAAATTGCTAACTTGTACCCCACCAAGAGCTACGGTATCCTGACCCCAAATACCAACTGCTGCACTGCCATCAGCATAGGCAATTTGAAATGGCATCGAGTAGTCTTTTTTGAAGGATTTTGATTTATCGGTTGCAAATGAACCCGATGCAGTGCATGCAGTTGATACACTACTCGTATGGCTAGAAATAGTAGGTTTCTGACTAGAGTAGTCGGGAACATCAGTATCTAATGGACCAAAAGGACTATATGTTATTGTGAAAGTTTGGTTATTATTTTGTGTTTTCTCTTGAGGTTTTGTAGACTGTTTAGCCTTGTTTTCTCTTGCAAGTAGTCCTGGGTCATGTTGATATTGTCTCTTTTTGCTATATGATGAACGCTCTACACAATCCACATCAGGAGACATTACCCATAAATCAGAAGAACCAGTATCAAGAATCACACTAACTTTGTCTTTATTCGAACCAATTTCCAAGTCAGCGACGTAATATGTCTTTTTGTTAGTGAGAGCCAATTCAAGTTTTCCATCTGGGGTATCTCTCTTCACTAGATCATGGGTTGATTGATGCAATGGAGCCATTTCTTTCCTCGAATCACCTCGGTGGATACTAAATCCAAGTTGGTGACTACCAGGTATTTGATATTGGTTTTTGGCGATTGTCAACATCAACATTGACGAAGTCAAGAATAGGAATAGAGTGATTTGCATGTTGTTGAGGAGTAGTAGCGTTAGTGGTGGTAGACATTGGAAGTTTATCTAGAGAAAGGGGTCATTGTCCAACTATTTATACTCTTCAGGGACCAGAAGACATACTTCTCCTCCTCTATGGATGTCATTGAATTGGCTATCAATATGCAATTGGCTGAGTATTCCTAAATATAGAAGGAGTGACCGACCGACCGACCGACCTTGGAGGAGTTCGCAGTATTATTTTTCGGTTACTGAAAAATCGTATTTTGTGAAGGGGCTGAGGACTGACGACTGTGGCTGCTGAGGACTGTGGGCTGAGGACTGGGTGGGGACTAAGAGCACGGCCCCAATGTGTGTGTGTGTGTGTGTGGAGTCATTCATTAGGAGGCTTTTAGATCATTGAAATAATATGAAGCGGGTTTACTACTGGTGCTGTCATACCTACATCATCACTACTTTCTCGAGAACAGCAAACTTGGCCATATAGAACCAGTCAAGAGTAATTATCCCTTTTTTTTTTTGCAATTAATTTCCTTGTCTTTGTCCAAGTTCTTGCCAAGTTTATCTGATATGAGAAATGAGAAGGGGGATACCTGTACACCAGAACCACCACCTCGTCCATAAATGGCAACAGATAGGACCAGTGAATGGTGGTGGATTACAAGTTTCGCCTACAAATATTATACACCCAAAAGAAACCAAAAGTCTCTCTATGAAGTTGGCTCTGAAATAAATTCTTTTTTATACAATCGGGTTTATGACATCCTAGACAATATAGGTGACTACAGTATCGGTGCTCTATTTATTTCCGAGTAACCAATATTCTGTACATATTGTTTTCTTTGAACAAGCAAGCTAGAGATGGTGTCAATAGTTAGTTAATCATAATTGTCTTTCTATATAAAAGTGTGCCTATATAAATATCTACAGAATAAAGGAATTGCTCCCCCTTCACTCCATCCTCCCCTCCCCTTAATCATCCAAGGTCAATCCTCCAAGTGTTTCACCCAACTTGGCAAACCTTTCCTTCTTTCTCTTTTCCTTTCTTGATTTTTCATTGGCCGAATTTCTCAAATCGAAATATTCCGTCACTGCTTCATGAGCTTCATGTTGATGATCTATATCTTCAAAGAAATCGGCTTGACTACCATATTGGAATTCATTTTCTGGTTCTTTTAATGCATCTCGAATAGTTTCATTAGAAACCAACTGATTATGTAATCCAAAACTAAAACACCAACGTAAATGTTTTAATCTGATATAGGAATACCAACTATTAATTCTTAATAAACTATATTTTGATAATTTTATATATGAAGAATCAATGGTGGAAGCTTGCAATTCCAAGCCTTCGGCAGTCCGTTTATAAACCAATTCTCTCTTGATAGGATCAACATAGGTCTTTACGGTATTTGAAATATTCCTGAAAACAGAATTCACTTCCTTTTTATCCTTTTTAGAAACTCTTTTAGATGATAAATTAAGTAGTCTTTCCAAGATGGCAAATAATTCTTCTTGTTCATAATATGGGGCATTGACATTATAATCCTCATCATATTCCCCTTCATCTTCATCCAAACTATAATCAAACACTTCATAAATCACCGCAATTGTGCGACCGGCCGCCTTGGCAATATCTCGATTTTCATCATTATCCAACAATGGCACCAATCTAAGCATCAAATCTTGCATGAATTCATTCAAGAAATTCCCCCGAGATAATAATGTCAAAAGACACCCAATTCCATGTATTGCCGCCACCGCAACACTGGCTTCTTCATCCACTTTCGAGTTGGCTTCATTGATTAATCGTTTATCTAAATTCTTATCATTTATAAACGTGGAATGTTCTCGGTCTCCACTATCAACTTGTTTTTTAAGGGTGGTTGAACTGGCAGCATATCCTTCTGCAATTTCCATCAACACGCCAATTCTATCATCAATGCCAAAGTCAGATGACCCGTGGTGTAATATCAAGATAAGGGAAACGTATCCGGTGATTATATATGCTTTGTTTTCATTAGTGATGATACTGGTGGCTGGTTCCACCATCAATTTATTGATATAGGTATAAAATTCACTGGTGATTAAGGAACCAAAATCCTCGATATTACTGCAAACCAAAGCAATCAATGATTTATATAAATATTCAAATTCCATACTACTTCTATAATCCCCTGAAACAAAGATAGTGATAATCTTATTCACTTTATCTTCATCGACATAATTATTTGTGCCGATATTTTCATTATTGGCAAGAATGATGGGTTTTGAAACAATAAGCTTGTACATTTGTGCCAATAACAATTCCCTAGATTGGGAACTAACATCAGTTCTACTAAAACTCAAAGAAAGAATAATATCATTGATACTAGTAGCTTCATTTTGGATTCTATGCCTATTAATAGCATCAGCTTCATATTGTCTTCGATCTCCAGCCCCGATTCTATCCTCTTTACCAGTTTCAATCTCACTGGCTTGTAGATTGGTTAATTTCTCCCTTAACAATTCTTCCAATTTCAAATATTCAAATTGTTCCGATTCTTCACCTTCATTATCTGAATCGTCTAGTGGAGTTCTTGAGCCTGAATGAACCCGGGATGAACTGTTGGACATGGGAGTGGTTTCCTTAGAAAACTTCTTTCCTTTGAATAGAGCTCTGTGGGACATTGTGATAAGTCAATTGAGTAGTAGTAGGAGTAGTAATGACAGAGCAGTAGTAGTAGTAATGACAGAGCAGTAGTAGTAGTAGTAATGACACAGTGATGCTAAGGATGACTAATTGAAGAGAAAAGCAAAAGCAAAAGCAAAAGCAAAATGAAAAGTTTTTTTTTTTTTTGGTGGAGTGACTGTATCCCCCACAGACAATGTCTCCCTCCACAGACAAGGAGAGTGGAGGGTCACGTAACAAATTTCATTTTTTGTTCTTTGTTCATTTTTGTTGCTGATGGGTTTTACCCCAGATTTTTTTGGGCTTGACTTTGTTACACCACAGAGACCCTTGAATGTATTTGGTCTTGGTATTGGCCAGTCTCTATTGGGCCTACAGGTGTGACTACAGGTTATCTACCAAGAACAACAGCAATTGTACAAAACTTCCATTAATTATAAACTACTACTACTACTACTAAAATGCCACCTCTTGTGGCAATACATATGTCTTATCTCCATTCTCTCGTATTGTCTCTCTATTAACATCTCTCGGCAACAGCTTTCTCATATCAAAAGCATCTATCTCATCATCTAGATGATTCCTATCCATTGGCATCGTTGGTCCATAATATCCAATCACTCTTCGATACACACTATATCCCAACTTCTCATATAATTGTCTTCCAATTACATTAGTGACTTTGACAAACAAATCAACAAATAACGTTTCATACGGTTTCACCCTGGTTAATCTTTCCAATTCAATACATAATTCACTAGCTAATCCCAATCTACGATATTGATCTTGGATAGTCACGGCAGTTATATGAGTATGCCATTCCTTTTTAGACAATTTCCCTTCGGTTTTCCCCATCATGTATCCACTGATTTCATCTTGGTATATCTCACATGATTTAAAGAATAATGGTGGCCAATCAACCAAGTATTGTAAATAAGCTGAGATGTTGAAATTCTCGGTCAAGGGATCTAAATTGACTGGATTCAATTCAAATAAGTCTTCAATTTGAAATGGTTTGATGGATGTCATGACTCCCTGGTGTCTATTACTTCCTGGTGGCTATTACTTCCTGGTGTCTATTACTTCTCTTCTCTCTAGTAACTCACTCTCAATTGCCAGACCCCTTCCTTACCTTGGAATTTGTTCCAATCAACAAATTCTCATTGGAATTCTCGGAAGAAAAAATAAGAAAATTTTTTTTCAACCTTCAACCTTCAACTTCTTCTTCTTCTTCTTCCACTACTACTACTACTACAACTCTCATATCAATATCAACATGTACGGCGGTCCTCAACAACCAAGTGAAGAACAAAAGAAGCTTCAAGAACAATACGCTTATGACACCTTAAAGTTTGCAGGTTTAATTGCTGGTGCTTTATGGGTTACTCCAATCATCTACCACTACATCAAGAAGCAACTTTAATCACCCACCCTCTCAACACTCATAGACCATTCACTTCAAACTACAACAAATGTTATCTATTACTACTATCTGTATATAGGGTTTAATACACATACTTACACTCTGGTGTGATTTTTTTTTCCTTCCTTCCTTCCCTCCCTTCAAATATCATCGAATTCCATCAAGTTTTCTCGTATTTGTTGAATCTTTTTAGCTAAATTCAAATATTCCATTCTTTCAGCAATCCTAAACGCAGCATGTAAAGCCTTATCTTTTTTGATCATCTTGGCTACATTCCACGCTTTGTTCAATTGTGTTTCCTTACACGCATCAGCAAACAATTTCAATAATGACTTATCGAATAACATCCCCAATTCTTGTAATTTCTCCATCACGTTTGATTTATCTTCTGGTGCTACATTTTCATCAGTTATGGTCTCAGTTAATAATTTACCCATAGTTAAAGCACGAACAAAGTTTTCTTCAGCATGGTGATTATCCTGTTTGATAGTCTGTTCCTCATCACCATCACCATCATCAACATCCAATCTACTCTTCTTTTTCTTCTTCTCTTGAACAAGCACCGGCAATTCAATATCCAATTCAATAGGCAAAGGCAAGGGGAATTTGGGATATTGAGATTGACTATTTTTCAAAATCAAACAATTCAACCTATTATCAATCAAACCCAATGGCCAACATTTCCAATGTTTTTTATTTTCATCATCAGTAGATATGGCCGAGGAGCAATTCAAAATGGGGATCCATTTGGAATTATTTTCAATTCTCCATTGATACAACACTAACAACGTATCGTCGTGTCCTCCCACAATACAAGGATCGTCATATTCATTAAAGAAAATTCCTTTAATTAATGGACTTGCTGTTGATTGTGATAATGGTAAATTAACATTTTGTTGATAGTATTTATATTCTTCACGCAAGGAAATAATAGAATAAGTGAATACATTATGGGTAACTTGATTAATCATAAATAAATTACCTTGACTAGATGAAACCAAACTAATTATGGGACTAGTCTTTATCAAATTAATACACAATCCATCCTTATTGAAACACCTCAAGTATCCAAAATTACTCCCCACACAAATGATATTATCATGATCGGAAATACAAATGCAAACAACATATTCATCCTTCAATAAAGGAACCTTCTTTTCCCACCCATCTAATTCAGAATCATGATCTCGATAATAAATAGTAGTCGAATTAGATCTCTTATCCTCAATGCCCGATCTAGCCAATAATATCCCCCTGCCATTAATCGAACAGAGGTCATATCCGACATAATCAACAAAATTATAATCACGATGTTGTGACCTATCAAAGAACGAAACTGAGATGTTTTGTTGTTGTTGTTGTTGTTGTGGTGAATTGGCAGTTTCTGAAGTCTTGACACACCATGCATATCCGATATTATTCATGGTTAAATAACGACGATCGACAGAACTATTGTTTTCAAATGGAGTGGAGCCAGGTGAATATGGTTTGATTTCGGACAATGCAGAAGAAGCAGACAACGAAGAAGAAGAAGAAGAAGAATGATAGCCATTTGCATGATTTTGCCCATTCGATTTGAATCTTTTGTGTGAATGTCTATTTTGAATTCTTGACTCTCCTTCCCCTTCAATATCCTCTCCGAATAAATCGTCATCATCTTGATCAATAACTAATGAATCTTCTTGATATCCATTTGATTTCCTCTTATTAGAGATCATACCCACCTCTGGGCCCACCCGTTCATCCTCATCACCCAATAATGGATGTTCCAAATCAGCATCATCATCATCATCATCTAATTCCAGTTCTTCAGCTTCTTGTAAGAATAAACTTTCCACGTGTTTAACTGGCAGTTGTTTAGGGACAATATCCCTATACATCAATGTTTCTCCATTGGTAGTTCCCATAAATACATGATTCTCCTTCCAAGCCAAACTCAAAGGATAATAACCTTCAAAATCAACAACCGTTTCATGAATTTGTTTTCCTGATTTAAAATCAAAAATTACCAATTTATCCAAGGTTAAAACCCCTAAATGTTGATTATCTTTAGATAATTTGAAATCGATAATTTTCGAACTATTGATTTCAACCGTCTGGCAAATTGTCCAATTATTATCTCTATCATAGACTTTAATTTGCTTCAAATCAGGTATCAATAAATATTTCCCCTCTTTAGTCCATTCAGTCTTGGTAGAGAACAATTCATCGTGGTGTTCCTCATTATAGTCGACCTTTTCCATCGAGCCAATCACTTTGGAAGCAATACTGTCGGTCAAGGTATGGATCAAATTAGGCTCTTCATTAACTACAGAATAAATTTGTACATTCCCATTAGATAAACTAACCACCACAATCTCGCCAGTTGAATTATACGACAAATTAACCAATTGATCAGGTAAATTAACCCGAGTAACACTATTACCATTCACTCTATCGATAACCACCAACTTATTATCATCACCACCACATAATATTCTATTCCCTTGATTAATAAAAATAGCATCACGTAAACCCAATTCAAATCGAAATAAATTCCCCTTAGATTCCATGCTTTTCAAATCAACAAGCTCAAGAATCCCCTCTGTACTAGTCACGATACTTAAACCACCCTCCGAGGTTATCGAAGTTATATTTTCGATAATATCAATGGATACTGGCTCGGAATCATTGATTTCTTCAACTTTGAATATTTTGATTAATCCCTCACTATTTCCAATTATTAAACTATCTGATTTTTCATGATAATGAACATATGAATTCCCATCGGGGAAAGCACTGATCTTTCTCTGTGAAGGTGCCATTGCTTGTTCCTGCTTGGAAGTAGTAATACTCTGATGGAAAAGAAGAGTTGACAAGGAACAATATTACGCGTCGTTAACATCAACTGAAAAGAAAAAACAAAACAAAAACAAAACACCAACAAGTCAACGCGTACACCAATTTTCCGAATTAGGAATTTGTATCACGTGATTTACAGATGGTGAAACTCGATTTAGATGTTCAGATTCCATGCTAAGACTCACTGCATAGAGGTTGAAAGAGTTGGATTGCAAAAGGAAAGAAGATATATCAGTCTATTCGATTGGTTGGAATTGTTGTTGGGAAATCGCTCAGAAACTTCCAATACTGCTTTGACTGAAGCTGGAAATCGAGTCCATTACGACGAGTTGGCATTCTCAGATTAACCTCGTTCGAGTGTGTGATTACCTTCCAATACCAAAACTTATAACAAAGTCACCGAACATCATCGTATTTGTTTCTAATGGTAAATATGACAGAGCAATTCCTACAAGAAGTTATATTTGATAACTGGAAACCATATATTAGATTTATTAAACACTAGAAGTAGAAGAAACAAAATTCCAATGCACCAATGCCAAGTTTAACTTGTGGCAGCATCAGCGGCTAGAAGAAGATAGATAGTCTGCAAAGCTTCTAAAGGAAACTGAGACAGTAGATCATCAGTTAGCCAAAAAAGTCTCCGTGCATGACGATGCTGCAACAGGAGGGTTGATTGTATATAAACTTTGAAAGCAAACTGATAATTTGTTATCTGTTGCTATCTATCTGTTGGAATGAAACTCTTGCCAAGAATGGAACTGAAGTTATAGGAATATCATTGACTATTTTCTATTAATATTTGGAATTGTTGGAAAGTTGTGGAAGTTGAAGTGAAGAAGAAAGTGATATAAACCTTTTTTGAACTTGAGAAGGATTAGCCGCTATTTATACTCCCCCATACTAAATTTCGCAACCAAAGGAAAATCAGAAATTGCATTCCACAAACAGCAAATATTCACAAATACCACCACACTAATAGAAAACACTATATATACTCTATTTTGAGTATAAGTTGTTCATTTATAGCAAGCAGAATCAAGGGGAAAGCTTTAGTTGCTCTAACTTCGACTTAAATTTACTCATTTATTATAAGCGCCATAACTGCTCTAGCTTCCTGGTGTTGATGAACTATTTTGAAAATCAACCTTTTCCACATCAAGACCCCCTACTACCTACAGACTCTTTTATCACACTGTTATAGAGGATTTACCTACCCCACCAACACCTAACACCACTATTTGGTACTCTAATAAAGTTAGTAAAAATTATTTCTCGATTCTGAAGCATTTGCCAGATAAGTCTCTGATTCCAGAATAAAATTGGTTCTGCAAAGATCACCCCCAAGCGCAATGATCATAAACATAGGTTCTATCAACATGCCTGTCATCATTTTTATTGAACAATTTTTTGATTAGTTAATCTCACCTATAGAGAATACGTAATGTTAGATCAAATATTTCATCGTGTGATTAGATGTGTTGATTATTCGATGATGATAATAATAAAGTCAAACCCGCAACTCGCATCATCAGCTATGTGTCAAGTCAACTCTGGGTCATTTTGGTTTGACTTTGATCTATTCTTACTGACATTTTTTCAAATATTGTTGGATTAATGTAGGATTTTTCCTAGTTCCCATTAATATGCAAATAGGAGAGGCATAATAAGAAAAATATGTATTCTCCCCAAGTCATAAGAGGACAACCTCATTATGACTTCCGGTAGAACTTGTACTTCGTCCCTAGTTTCTCAGGAGTAAGAGATTTATAGAGTAGATTTGATTAAATAAATTTTATTTTATATAATCACACATATCATAGTTAACAGAATACCTAACTAGAGATAATGACTTTAACCAGAGCATCAAAGCAAACCGTAGACAAAACGGTAACAAAAAAGCAAACAAGCTTCATTCAACAATCATAATATCCTTATAGTAAGCATAAAAACGAACCCATGAGGACATACAATGGAACCGCAGTGAATCCTTTAACACCCATAGCCTCAGCTGGGGATACCGCAGGAGTAGTCACGGGAGAGGTGGGGGTAACAGGTGTGGTAGGTGTGGTAAGTGTGGTGGGTGTGGTAGGTGTGGTAGGTGTGGTAGTTGTGGTAGGTGTGGTAGGTGTAACAGGTGTTTCAGTTTCAGTAGTAACTGTTTCAGTAGTAACTTCTTCAGTAGTAACTGTTTCAGTAGTAACTTCTTCAGTAGTAACTTCTTCGGTCGATTCAGTTTCAGATTCAGTTTCGGTAGGCTCTTCAGTTGATTCAGTTTCAGTTTCAGTTTCAGTAGGCTCTTCAGTCGATTCAGTTGATTCAGTTTCAGTAGGCTCTACAGTAGATTCAGTCTCAGTTTCAGTGTCAGTAGGTTCTTCAGTCGATTCAGTTTCAGTTTCAGTGTCAGTAGGCTCTACAGTAGATTCAGTCTCAGTCTCAGTTTCAGTAGGCTCTTCAGTCGATTCAGTTTCAGTTTCGGTAGGCTCTACAGTAGATTCAGTCTCAGTCTCAGTTTCAGTAGGCTCTACAGTCGATTCAGTGTCAGTATCAGTGTCAGTAGGCTCTTCAGTTGTTTCAGTCTCAGATTCAGTTTCGGTAGGCTCTTCAGTCGATTCAGTGCTCAGTCGTTCAGTTTCAGTTTCGGTAGGCTCTTCAGTCGATTCAGTTTCAGTTTCAGTTTCGGTAGGCTCCTCGGTCGATTCAGTTTCAGTTTCAGTAGGCTCTACTTCTGAAGTTGGAGTGGGAGTAGGAGTAAGTTCAGTTTCAGTATCGTCTCTGCGCCCAACTCTGAGCCCCATATAGTGGCCAGGTCTAATCTGTCTATCGTGGTCAACTAACAAGTCAGAAGCACCAATGATAGTTAATAAGAGTGAAATGTAGAAGTAAAACAGTAAGATATTCATTTTTTGTTCAGAAAACTTGATGAAATATGTTAAATTAGGGAAGATAATACAGATAATAGCCACCTTACTTATAGAGATTTGCATCAAGCCAGAGTTCTAGGCCATCACAGTGTTTGCAGCACTAAATTGCCTGATTATTGGGGGAGGAGGGGGGGTCACTGCATGAGGTCATTGCATGAAGAATATTATTTATCATATTGTAGAGAGTTGCATTCAAGATATTATTTGGTGCGGCCAAAAAAGGAAAAATCTTTTGAAATCGATGAGGTTCAGATTCAAGTGGCTTTTTAGAATAGTAGTGGATTTTGACATTGGGACCTCATTACAGTCAATTCTAACAGTTGTATAGTGTAAATTTGTTCAATTCTGAGTATAGGTGAAAAGGATAAGGAAAGTGGAATAATTTGGATCTATCATAAAGAAGGGTCTAACTCGAATGCTAATTCCTAATAATTAAGGAAAATTGATGTTCGGTGGGAATTCAGGATTTCCGCGGTAATGGATTTCCGCGATACAGGAATATCGCATAATTCTATCATGATAGACGTGTATGAATGACTGCTTGCAGCAATGTTTTGCATGTAATTATTTTTATGAATCGCGTTTTGTCAATTGACCAGGCTTGTTACTTCATTTTTCTCCTTTTGGACAACTTTCCTATTTTAGAAGCCATGGTTTGGTCATGACAGACAATTGGTCCAATGACATTGGGGAGGAATTGTTGCTTCTATTGTCCGGAAACGGCATACATGGGAGGTATAGCAAATTTACAAACTACATCATCTACTATCAGCTTGTTACTCCTTTTCAACTGCGAAGAAATGGATCTATTTTTAACCATATACATATATATGAGTCACGAGATATTAAAAGACAGGCACAAATCTGTTTATTGATTTCCAAAACGAATGATCATTTGTTACATTCCTTCTACATACTGGCCTCAAAAAAGAAACAGTTCGTATGTTAGATGAATCATCTACCCACGTGAGCCCCCCCTCCCCCTTTTTAGGTACGCTCGCATTTACTATTGCTATATTTAGTGTGGTCGGCAATACGGAGTATTCGCATTCAATGGAAATGATCTCGGTTTCAGATAGAAATGCAATCTTGACACTAAAGTGTATATTCTCAATAATTTCATGGTCATGTAAATGAATACGTTAAAACTTCTCACCTTTGAATTCCTCGTAGAAATTCAAAAACTGACAAAACTTTATAAAGTATTAAATAATCGCCTTCTTGTACCGAGAGTCATCATGACATATCCATATTAGAGTTTAGGTCAGAGAATAGGAATAAATGCATTTCACCAGTTGAATCTTAAACACGAAAAGATAACTAACGGTTAAATTGTCCAGCCGTGCCCTTTTTTTTTTTTTTGCCCCCAACCACAATGGGTTCTTGAAAAAAAAAAAAGTTTAGACAATGTCTACTTCAGTCTATCCGGGTTAACATTAAGCCATTATAAGAACATCAAGACTCATTTCATGGTTGTAGTTGAACGATTAAGCTGGCAAGAAATATAATGTATGAATCACATCTCATCTGCCGCCCCCCAAAAAAAGATGAAAAGTAGTAGATGCGCTAGATGCCGTATTTTGCAATCACATCGCAGCTTATATATAAATGAATATCGATGATGAAAAGTCTACTTCCTGTTGCAAGTATAATCCAAGCTCCGGAAAAGAAAAATGAGAAAAGAAAAAAAAAGAGCGACAGTAATGAAAAGTGAATGAAGTGTAACCTAACGGATAAGCAAGATCCGATGAATGAAAAAGTGGCCAGATAAATACCACCAAAGAATAAACAGCGATACGTTGAATGAAATAATACTAAACTACTACCTGACGGTAAAGCCCCGGAAGCAAAAGCATAGTCCTGCAGGTGACTGTCGGTTTATGTGAGCCCTCGGGTAGTGTATCGTAAACAGGAATACTAATCAGCAACGAATTTGTCCTTTCGACTGAACTTAAACTTAATAACAAATAAGTTTCTCTCAAAACGTTCACCTTTCTATAAAAGAAAAGATATAAAAAAAACTAACTAAACGTACATAAAATATCCAACGATTGGTACTGTTGATTTCCCTTTTGTTGTACTGTATATAATACTTCTTAAATGGTCACCTTTTTGGTAATGTATATTAGTTAATTAGTTAATTAGTTCGTTAGTTAGAGATATTTTAATATTAAGTTTTAGTTGGGATTCTTCACCCTTAAATAGTTCAATATGATCCAGGATGCACATTGTCATATACCTGATCTCCTATTGGTTCATGCAGTTTTCCTGCGGGGATATATTTGAGCTTCAGGACTTTACCGTCCGCTAAACCCCATTTTGTTATGGACTTTGTTTTTGTTAAGTTTCAGCTTATCGCTGTTTATTCATTAGTTGTATTTTATTTTACTTTTCATTCACCGGATATCAACATCCGGTTTTTCTCCTCGGACATCCTCATTATTTCGGATAGACTTTGGATTACATTTTCAACAGGTACATCCCGGAAGTCATTAAAATATTTTCCTACATATAAGATAGGTTCAGTTTGATTGCTACCATTTTTTACAGTTTTACTGCAAAACTGCAGATTAACTTATCTAGTTCAACACCGTAACTGCACACAAAAAAATAAAAAGAGGAGACGAGGTACATGATAACACTGATACGGAAATCGTATTGGAATATTTAAAAGGGGTGAACAATCCCAACTAAATCTAAACAAAAATACCTCTAATTAACCAAACGGAGTAAGTCAACAAACTTACTTTAACTTAACTACCAGAACAAATAATATACATTAAACAAAGTATGATGTCTATTGATGAAATATTAGATGCAATACCAAGAGTAGCATCCTTAACAGATAAAGATACTGCTAAAATTGCTGTTGATTGCTGGAAGATATTTACCGATAAAACCTCTCGGAATTATGATCGTATTACTGCCTACAATGCGTTCAGAACCATTGTTACCGGTACTGTTAATAAACGTACCCTGGATGAGGTATGGGCTCTTATAATGCTTGCTGGTTTTAATGATACTAATTTGCTCCCCAAATACTTCCAACAAGACTCTGAGGCCGCCTTGCAAATTTCTCGTATCAGGTCATTTATTATGGACAACCCTGAGTGCTGTCTCTCTCATGCTCTGGTCACTGGGCCATCCAATCCTGCCCACAGTGCTCAATTCCCTCAGAATCGGAATGGAAGAAGAGTTCCTGGTACTGACGACCTTTGGAACCAACAATGTGGTCGTTGTTTTGGTTTAGGACACGAGTCCTCTACATGTGGTTCACCGGTAAGGCAGGATATGATTCCCGATATAGAGGACAAGCTTTTTCACTATAAACACCGGTCGGCAAAGAATAAACGGCGTTCAAGGAAACAACGAACCCAGTACCGTGGCAACCCATCTCCGCCTGGTCATTATGTGACACACATTGATGTAAACAACAATCTGAATACTGTCCCCGCTGATCATTTTCCTGTCACTGGTAATGGTGTTGGTTTTCATCCCATTTTTGGAATGGTACCCAATACTTCATTATATCCACCACGACCACCACCATCACCACCATCACCACCACCAAACTCCTCTAGCAATAACAACTACTATCGAGGGTAGTCCAACTTGAGCCACCGTCACTCCCTTTATCACTACCATTCCAATAATAATAATTGATGGCACGTTAACCACTAAGTACCCCCACCAGCTGAAGCCACCCTAAGTATGACTACCACTGCCGCCACTCTTAACATAGATGGTACTGTTACTGCTGTTACTGCTGTTACTGCTGTTACTTTGTTGATAATCGACGGAACTCGCCCCGAGACTCTACGCGGAGGTATTTCCCACCACAATCACCACACAAGCTACCGTTGCCATTGATGGTAACGCCACTCTTGTTACGGCAGTTATTATACTACCCATTTGGAGAGATGAAAAAGAAAAGAACCCTTGTGTTTGTACGTACAGATGCCGATGGATATTTTGACCACCTCGTATCTGCTTTATATACCTTACACTTTACTTCCCCTCTTGAGAGTCCAGTTTTGACCAAGTTCAAGAGTAACCCCCGTCGAAGGTTCCACTATTGGGGGGAATTTATCATGGTCCTGTATTATGGTCCATGATTGGCGATGTTAGTCAATTTGGTGATTGCTAATAATGAGGCATCAAATGGCATTAGTCTTCTTTTTTTTATGGTTTATACGAGATGTTTTCTAATGATTTATCAATATATGACAAAATCAATAATAAAACTCACTAAATCTGATTTCAACAGCTTTTTTTTTTAACGCCCTCTCTCTTTTGAATACAAAATCCGTATCACCTAAAAACTCTTGGTTCCAACCACCATACATGCATATGAGTCCGACAGATTATCTTGACCTCGATTTATGTTTTAAAAAAAATTTTCCAGCTTAGAGAATATCAATTCATGCCAAAAGACAAACTGAAGTGGAATAGTGAAACTCGGCAATTCAGACCCCCTACTAAATCAACCTTAACCCTTGTTTTTACTACTAATTATAAGCCCCGTTTATTAATGTGGATCTAAAAAAGAAATAAAAACTTACAAAAAAAATAATTTATTTTATGGAAGTTCATTTTTCGTATCGAAGATTCTTGCATATGGAATAAAAATAATACCAATGAAGGCGGTTAACATTCTTCTAGATGCGTATTCCTATAGACCAAACAATGAGAAGTTGTATTTGTCCCTTTCCTTTTTTGTGGAGTAAACGAGTTTTCAAGTCTCTTGTTATCACTTGCAAACCTTTTTGACACTAGATTTATTTCTCTTGTATCTTGAGAGTTACCTGCAAAAAAAAAAAAACTGGATAGTTAAAGATCAACAGTGGACTTGAAATAACCATCAGCTTTTGATATTGGAAGTGGATATCAAAAAAAAAGGGAAATATTATCGAAGATGTAGATATCGATGATTTTTGAGGGTCGGTGTGTTCCCTCCTACCCTGAGACTCCAATATGTGCTCATGAACGTTGTAGCAAATCAGCCCCGCCCCCCCTGATCCAACTACCAAACTAACATCATAGAAAGATGCATAATCCATCTCAGTCGGTGTCGTTGATCCAAAACTGTGTGTGTATGTGTGCTCAGCATACGAATTCGGCTGCTCACATCAGTATTTATGAGACCATTAAAGTTTGTTAAATTTGCATGCGGTGTCTAGTTGTAAAATATATATGGGCAGTTGTAAGTTTTGTCTCTATGTCTCTGTTTGTTGGTTTATCTTAGATAAAATACCTCATATGAGTTGTTGGTTTCTTTTCTGAGGTTAACCTTTTCTCTTTGTATTGCCTGGGTATATTACCTGTTATTGGGGGAAAGTGGTTTTTAAGTCAAGTTTGAGTACCATTGATAGCTACCAATAGTCATTTGCACCAGTTGGTAATAGTGACATCAAGAGTCTGGCAGACTTCACACGTTACCCGTTGGTAGGTAACTTGCACCTTGAACCTCAAGTTAACAATAGAATGAAAGCAGGTTCTTCAGGGGGAGGGGCAAAAAACAGGTACTTGTTTCAAAAAAAAAAACAACTAATGGTGAATGGTGGATATTTCCCAACTCTAAAAACGACATGAACCACCCTATCTTCCTTATATATTGAACAACGGTGATGACAATAAATAGTAAATAAATATCAGATAGATGCATTGATGCTGACGGCTTGAACACTTGTTCTGGTCCCACATTTGCAGATATTGTTGAATCTTTTCAGCATATGTATAATGTTCTTGTCTGATATCAACGAGTGGTATATTTCCATATACGTTGAAACCACAACCACTTTCTAGATTTCCCACTATCCAAGAAGTCAATTAGACCTTAGAACCCCCATTCAAACTCAAGGTAGTCTGGATATTTGCATGAAAGCACCTAGAATAGAGTAAAAAAAATAGACTATAATTCAGGAATTCAGGTTTTAAGAACAAGAAAAACCAATCCACCAATGAAACATATCGTCCAAACCCAAACCAGCCAAGAGAAGCAGTGGAAGCAAAAAGCTATAGCCCCCTTTTGAACGATTAAAATTAATCATACCTATATTAAGGGGGGGTTAGGGTTTCAAAAATACGTGCCACACGAGTGAGGCTATGAAGTTTGAGGGATATTCTTTCATGATGAAATTTTTTTGCAAAGTTGTTTCTTTGTACAAACAATAGAATATTTTCATTTTAAAGATAGGTATTTTTGTTTCTCAAGAGGGATTAAATTAACGGCAAGTATAGATAGACATATAGAGGTTGTTGATGCCACACGTTCTGATAGGGTAGGCAACATATGATTGGTTGTACAATAAATATTACCAAATAGAATAGTAATGAACTGGAGCAGGAGAAATGTAAACGAGTATCCAAGCAAACCCTGTCTTTAAATGAGAGGAAATAGGTAAATATTCTGTTGTTATGATTTGATAAAAACTTATAAACTGCTTAAAAAAACCCCGAGGTAGAATAACTGAAGCAGTAATGAACTCTAGTTATTAAGAATTTTGCGGATTTTAAACTCCATAGGGGCCATCCTCCAAAACGTGCACCTACCTAATTAAAAAAGGGATAGTGATTGGGATAGGTAGGGTGGCCAATATAAGATATGCGTTGTTACCTGCATTAATTGCACTCCTACACATAAGACATATATCCATTCATGCGGATATTACTCTATAGGGTAAATCCAGCAAGGTGAAACATGCACAAGTAGAATGGTGAAAATTTTTCATTGGGTGTAAACCAGAATAATTAATCAAGTGAGAAAAAAAAACAAAAAATCCCTCACAGTTAAAAAAACAAAAAATAAATTCCATAAAAGTTTTTTGCAGCAAAATACGACAAACTAAAACATTCTAGGTGCATAAAAAATAAACATTTCTTTTTGTTATGTTGCGTTTTTGTTCAATTACATCATCATCTTCTTCTTCAACTCCATTCGAACCACTTTATTATTTATATGGACACATGCAGAATATTACAATGAGGCGGGAAACAAGGCTTAACATAGCGTGATCTGGCATATATGTCTCTCTCTCTCTCACTTTCTGCCTATCTATGTTATGCATCTGTTTAGCTGTTTAACTCCTCACTTGTCTGATTATTAGTAGTCTTCGTAGTGAAGGATAGAAAAAAAAAAGGTAAACAACAAGCATAGCCTGGGTCCTCCTATAATTAAACATAGATGTTTAAAAACATCTGTAATCACCTCTCTAGTGTAACTTATAAAACTCTCTAAATGCACAAATTCCCAATACTTTTTTTTTTCCTTTTTTTAATTCCCTCAAGTCAAAAATTGATGGAAATTGATGAAAATTGATGAAATTGGGCTTATGTTAATTTCTGTTAACTATGCGGGATTTATTTCTGGTGTTTGTCTCCTTTTTTTTTCTTGCAGTAGGCGCATTTTTCGCGGAGTTCTATTTTTGTACTACGAATTTGACGTAACGCAGAAAAGAACTTTTTTTTTTTTTTGCAGTCACTGAGAAGAAGAGGAGCGAGAAGAAGGAAGAAGAGGCCCACAGTCTAGACTGTGCGGAACAGGGAGCCTTTTTGGTGGGCGCCTGTTTTTAATTGCCCACCACCAGCTACTATTGTTATTCATCGCTTCACTGCACCTCACTGTCTAGGGAGCTAGTATATATATATACCCATATCCTTTTCTTTTCTCTTCTTTTCTCTTCTCTTCTTTTCTCTTGTTTCTACGTTATCAATCTTCCTTTCTAAAAACTTTACTACTAAAAAAACCTAATATATGGCAACTGCTCCAATTGCTGCTGGTGATAACAACAGTATCACCAAACCCTTTGCTCCTGCTATTGATCTCGATCAGGACTTAGGTGACAATGTCAGTTTTCGTTCTACTCAAACTGATGGCGAAGGTATCGATGATGGCTCATCATCAGACGAAGAATCATACGTTGAATCTAAACAACCTTCTATTGTCAAACAAAATTGGAGAGAAATTCTTACGTTAAGTTTTTCATCCCTTGGTGCTATTTATGGTGATTTGGCTACGTCTCCTTTGTATACGTTGAATTCAATCAAGTATACTGAATTACCTCCCAATAGAGAGGATATTTATGGTGGGGTTTCAGTCATCTTTTATCTATTTACCATCATTGTCATTATTAAGTATATTTGTATTGTTTTGGTGTTTGGTCCTAACAACGGTGAAGGTGGTCAAGTGGCCATCTATGCCAAGATAGCGAGACATTTGAACATTGGTCCTAAAGGGGTGGTTATCCCTGGCTCTCCTGAAGAATCCGATTTAACTATTTTAACTAGACAAGACACCACTGCTTCTTCGGTTCACTCCACTTTTTCAAGAATCGAACAATTCAAACAACATCCTACCATAATTGCTTTGGTGCAAGTATTCATCTTAACAGGTTGTTTTATTGGTTGTTCTTTGGTTATTTCCGATGGGTTATTGACTCCCACCACCTCGGTGTTATCTGCCATTGGTGGTATTCAAGTGGCGCAACCATCGTTCACTAATGTATTGCTAGTTTCTGAAATCATCTTGATTGCATTATTCTTGATTCAAAGATTTGGTTCCGCCAAGATTTCCTTCATCTTTGCCCCCATTATTTTCATTTGGACCATTGGTTTAATCATCTGTGGGATTTATAATATTGCCAAATACCATCCAGGAATCTTTGCTGCCATGTCTCCCCACTACGCCATCAACTTATTAAAAAGAGGTGGTATTGATGTCTTTGGTGGTGCTATGTTGTCTATTACCGGGGTTGAAGCCATGTTTGCTGATATTGGCCACTTTGGTAAATTACCCATTCAAATTTCCATGGGATTCTTTATATATCCTGCCTTGATGTTGTGTTATTTTGGACAAGCGGCATATTTGATCGAACACCCTCAAGCTTATGTCAATCCATTTTTCATTTCCCTTCCTGGTGGAACTGGTGGGGCCATCTATTGGGTGATGTTTGTATTGGCCACCTTATCTACCATCATTGCTTCCCAAGCTTTAATCTTGAGTGTTTTCAGTATTATTTCCCAATTGATCAATTTGGATTGTTTCCCCAAATTGAAAATCACCCATGTTTCAAGTAGTCACCATGGTAAGGTTTATATTGGTACCATTAATTGGCTCTTGATGGTTGGTGTTGTTCTTACTATGGCTGGTTTCCAAAATTCAAACAACGTCACGGCAGCTTATGGATTAGGTATCACCTTGGATTTATTCGTCACCTCAACCTTGATGATCATCTGTATGTTCTACGTCTATAATATGCACATCATCTTCCCCATCATCTTCACCTTAATCTTTGTCCCCTTGGAACTTTGCTTGATCATTGCCAATATCAAAAAAGTACCCCATGGAGCCTGGTTCCCCCTTTTGATTGCCTGTTTTGTATCCGCTTTCTTAACGGTGTGGAGATGGTGTCGTTCCAAAAAGACCAATCAAGAATACCAATCAAAAATCAGAATCGGAGACATCTATCCCTATTTCTCCCAACAACAGAATCCAATCACCCTTGATCTTAATTCATCCACTCAAACCGCCCCCGATGCCAAACTCCCCGACAAGACCGACGTATTGACTAAATTTGGAACCTTGCCGCTAATAAGACACCAAGGGGTGGGTATTATGCATGTTGATTCCATGTATTCCCATTCTCCCAATACTTTACCTCACTTATATGGCAAACTTATTGCCAATTTCGGGTCAATCCCTTCAAACTTTATCTTTTGTGGTGTTAGAGTGCTTTCCATTCCCTATGTCGACATTGAAGATCGGGTCTTGATGGCTCCTATGACCAAGCTTAAAGGCCATTATAAATGTATCCTTAGATATGGCTATATGCAAAACATCCAACTTGACCAAGAAACTCAAGCAATTATCCTCGGTAGATTATCATCCAATGCCCAATCATTACCAGTGTTGCATATTTTTGAAAATGATTTGATCAGGTGTAAAGAATATGGCAAAACCGCTTGGTGGAATGTATTCAAGAAGGTGAGTAGGTTTATTAAAAAGATGACCATTAACCATTTCTATAGTCCGATTAATTCATTGACCAATGATCATGGAAGGTTCGTGACTGTGAATGATGAGTTTGATGAATTAGATAAGAAAATCTTTATTGGTAGTGTTGTTAGATTGTAGGTGATTAGAATATAATTAATATATTAGAGTAAAACTATTGAAGTTGGTAGTTGTATTTCTTCTTCTTCTTCTTCTCTTGAGTATTGTTTGAAATTATTTACCAACAAATCAGTTGAAATGTTGGTTTATTGTCTGCATCTATAAATTATATATCAAAAGAAAACACAAACTTCTAATTTACACTGTATATACACCTTAAAAATTGTCCTGTTTTTTTTTCTAAGTCAATGGATCACCCCCGGTAGCCGAATCATCCAGGCCATTCTTCTTTACATCACTCTTATTATCATTACTTTCCTCACCACTAGTTGCCGCAGCAGATTCAGGTTCAGGTTCAGGTTGAGGTTCAGGATTAGGTTCATTGTCAATCAAATCACCTTCAAATCTAACCTTTTGATCAATATTTTCTTTACCCTTCTTACCAGCAGCATGGTGATCATCACCTCCATCATCACCCTCATCCTCATCATCGATTCTAAACATGGCATCTTCATAATCTGGCAATGAGTCAGGATTATATTCATCAAATAATCGATCTCTTTCCATATCCTCCGGATTGGTTCTTCTACCTCCACGTCCCAATTCTAAAGAATCAATATCATCTTCAGTATCACTATAGTCTTCCCCGGGGATAATATCAAATTCATAATCATCTCTTCTTCGTCTACTACGTCCGCTGCCTGGAGTCTTGTGGAATTTGATTATCAAAAACACAATCACGAACCCCACCACGGCGATCGCCATAAAGTACTGTCCTGCATGACCAGCGGTATATTGTTTATCCTTTCCTTCTTCTTCTTCTTCTTCTTCATCTGGTTCCCCTGAGGTAGATTCACTAGGGATGGAAGATGAAGAAGTTACAGTGTCTGCTTCACTTGTTGCCTTGTCATTTTCTGCAGGCGTAGTGGTGGCAGTGGTGCCAGTAGTTGTTGTTGGACTTGGGGAATCTGGCAATTTCTCATCCTTTCCTTCCTGAAGACTTCTTCTCACCGCAGCATAATCAGTACTAAGATCATATCTAGATGCCTTATCCGCTTCAATCGATTCCCCAAATAATCTCAATTGCCAATCATCAAACTCAATCTTTACCTTGTCAGTCTGGGAATCGTCAGAAAATAATTCCACTTTCCAATCACCAAGTCCAGTCTCCCCCCAATGGGCAACCGACATAAATGTCCAATTGGTAAATCCAGACCCCGAAGCGTCGCCGGGACGGAAGGTGGATAAATCACTAATCATCCCATGGGGAGAAATCAATCTCAATCCTACTCTCCCTCTAAAGGTAGACTTGATGTTCACTTTAACCGTTACATGTTCCACCTTTTCCAAATTCATCACCTTTAAGTCATCTGGAGATACCGTGATTTTAGATTGGATAATTTTACCATCATCGGAATCTTGCGAGGTATCAATAGTATCATGAACAGGAGTGATATCGGAATAGTACCAAGCTTGGGGCTTGACGTTTTTCCAGGTTTTAGCAAAATGAACCATTTCATAGGCATCAATTTTCCCATATCCATATTTTTGGGAATATTTTCTCTTCAAGGCGGTCAATTGATAATTTCCATCGTTTTCATTCACGGGAACAGCAGATAACACACTGATATATTGAACATCTCTCCAAGTTAATTCTGGATTTGCCGACAACACCAAGGCATAAATACCACTGGCTAATGGAGCCGCAGCTGAGGTACCACCATGTTGGGCCGAACATTTTTTCTTGATATCACTAGTATGGATATGTTCACCCGATCCCGAAGAATAGGTAACTACCATAACAGCAGAACATGCTTCCGAATAGGCTGGATGTAAACCTTTATAATCAATTGCCCCGACGGTAATTGAGTAGATGGAGTTTGTATATCCATCAAAATTACAAGAATCGGAAAATCTCCCCCCATTTCCAGATGCAAACACATACAAGGCTCCCTTATTATTACGGCCATCCAATATCCCCTTGATCATTGCTTCCTTGACGATAGCTTCCGGTTCTGATAAAGTCTTACCATCATCAGTAGGACCCCAAGAACAAGAATAAATATCATTTGTATCCAATCCATAAATCAAGGCACTTGCTTCATCGGCAGAGTTGATGGGTCCCGACAAGATTCTAATCCCCGCGACTTGTGATTTATAAGCTACCCCGACCCCACACACTTCATTCTTCACGGCTGCGATTTCTCCCGCACATCTGGTTCCATGATAATCATCATATAATCGAGGTAATGGCAAGGCATTATTATTATTAAAATCCCAAGAACCTTTAGCGTTAAAATTATCTTTAAGGTCTTCACCTTCGGCATCGATACCGTCATCAACTATTGCACTTACTATATTCTGGCCCAATATATCTTCATACCACAACCCAGTGACATTCACATCATGACCGGGATATTTAGTGTTAATGATATGCCACTGGGCGGTGAATTCTGGATCATGAATGCCAAATTTTTCAGTTACTTGAGCTAATTTTTGAATGGCGGCATCGGTGGGAGTTACATCATCCTTCTTGGTGAATGCTTCTATTTCTTTCTCATCAACTGGAACTGGCATTCTTTTGGATAATTGCTTTGGTGGTAGCATATGAACTGATTTGAAGTGGGGATTATTTATCAAATCATCATAATCATGCTCAAATCCATCTTGTCGTTTCATTAAATTATAACCATTGGAATTTAAATTACCCAAAAATGAGTTATGAGGATGTGATTTATCAATACTAAAAATATAGTAATTGTCTAAACTAGCCAACTGATGTTCAAACTTATAGTGTTGTTTATATTTCTTAATAAAATCATTCAATGGTTTTTGACTGTGGGATGTATCGATTTCCACTAAAAAGTAATTGTTGGAGTGATAATCTCTGTTCGGGACTTCCAGTTGGTACGAGAAGGATACTAAGTATCCTAATATCAAATATAGAAGCTTGACTGGTAACATCTGGGTTGTGTTTTCTAATAGTAATAGTATGGGGTATCCCTTATAGTTTCTATATATATATAACCTTGGAGAGTAGAAAAGAACCACGCTTTGCTCCTCTTCTCTTTGTTTATAGCTTACCTAAATAATAAAAAAAAGCCACTGGAAGTAGTTGTTGTTGTTGTAGTAGTAGCAGTAGTAGCAGTGGTACCTTTACTTCTTCTATAACAAGTTAGCAGTAGTAGCAGTAGTAGTGGTAGTAGCAGTACCAGCGGTAACAGTAAGAATTACACGATATTCAAAAGGACAGTGTGGTTTCAAAAAAAAAACTTTTGTTTGTTGAATTCTTTTGTGTGTGAGAGAACGGCTTTCCTAATTAGGCAATGGGGGATTTAATACTCGGTGGACTAGGCATAGTAGAGGATACCCCCGAGTGCTTTGCTGGGTACTTTGCTGAGTGCAACACATGTTACTAGCCACCATCCTTACATACTTAGGGAATAGGTACCTCAACGGGAGAGGGGATTTAGTCTTGAGCACTGCATTTGGTGGTCCGAGAAAAAAAAAACGCAAGGCTACTCATTTTTAGTAAGAAGAAGATTTTTGTTTAGATATATTTCTTGAAATAGACTTGAAGGGATTTGTAATAAGATTGGTTACTCAGTATTGATTCGACTCTGCAAGTGTATGTGCCATGTACCTTTGTCTTTGAATGACAATGTGCTCTCAAGGCGGAAATCATGCAGCAACTTGTTGGGGTACCCCAAAAAAGTTCTCGCACATAGTTGGGTACAGTATTCGTTTATTCTTGCCCATGATAATTGGCCTAGTTTAAGCAAACTTGCAACTTCGGCCGGAAAGAGAGAAACTACCTGTTTAACGTAATGTAAACACCCTTTACATTATCATGTTAACTCTAACTATAACAATAAATACAAAAAAGACAATCCTCAAATGAGTTCAATTCAAAAAAAAAACAGGTACATATGTTACCCGGACTCGGTTTAGATAAACGCTTGGCAGATTTAAGGGCCTCTTTTTTTTGCAGCTGTCAAATCTGTCAACCCAGCTAATTTTATCACGGCGGTTTCTTACAGTTGTCTTTGGTAACAACAAGGAGGAGGGGAAACGAGACAAGTAACATAATGTATAACACATTCTGGCATGTTCTATTGCCATCTCTTAGTCTCTTTGGTCTCTCTGTGTCTCCGTCTCTCTGTCTCTCCGTCTCTCCGCCTCTCCGTCTCTCGGCCTCTATTTGATGAAAATTATCTTTTCCCGAGATTTTTCCAAAAAGATTCTTGAGGGTTTTTTTTTTTAATTATAAACACCAAACACCGTTTTCTCTATCAATAACAATGCTGGCGAAATATTTGCTCCCTTTGCTTACATTAGTGTCATATGTGGCCGCTGATGGGGATATGATTATGGGTGGTATGCACTCAGATGAAGAAAAGGTTGAATTTCATCCCGTTAATCCCGGATCAAAAACCTTCCATTGGATCTTATCATTATTCATCTTATTAATCATCCCTTCGGTATCGGCAGTGTTTGCATTTGCAAATAGATTGAACTGGTCATTACTATTACAATATCTCGCCACTGCCTATTCGGTTTTTGAATCTATGTTTCTCCCTTTCCCTGATCCATCTAATCACGAGAATAGAACTTCACATGGTACTTCATGGTTCTTGAGTTTATTATTGATAGCCACTGTTTTCATTGGCACCTTGATCAATGGAACCAATCTCATCATCAACAAGTTTTATCCCCATTGGTCAAAGGGTAGAACCGAATACGGAATAACCTATAAAGTATATCGAACCTTATCATTGTTGGTGGTATTAGTAGGGTGGGTCAGAGTTGCTATGGCCCCGGTGGCATTGTTTGGTTTCTGTTATGGAAAGCATACAGGACAATGTATTGCGCATGGTATAATGGGTTCTGCCTTTATCTTCTACTCATTTGTCTTATCATTAGTATTAGTGGTGCCCTGGATTAGAACTCATCAATTACAAAACGCCTCCAGTGCCGCCAATTTCAAATCACAAGAATTCTTTGATTCTACCGTCATGTGCGCCTGGGGAATTGTCAACACTTTTACCGAACATAGATGGGGTACAGAAGGCTGGTCAATGGGTGATTATCAACATACTTCCATGGGGATAATCTGGTGGGCTGGAGGATTGTTGGGGATGTTCTTGGCTCGTAACAACCGCAGAACCTTCATTCCTGCGTTATTATTGATATTTACTGGCTATTCCATGTCGGCTCATTCTCAACATTTGGCAATCTCAACCAAAGTACATGCCATGTTTGGACTTGCATTGATGGGAGCCGGGGTTTCACGTATAATTGAAATCTCATTCTTATTGAAGGATAAAGCTTGCAGTGAATCAGGAAAAGTATTATCTTTCCAACATTTCCCTCCTTTCTGTTTAGCTTTATCGGGGGTTTTATTTATGGGTGCCACTGAAGAACAGTTACAATTAGTACATGACTTGGGTTCTGATCATTCTGCTTATATTTTGGTAGTATCATCTGCCGCAAGTATGATCTATTTATGGTTTCAATTATTGCTTTTATTATACTTGAGATTAAACGGGTATACCGAAGATGGTGAATTGGACACAACTTATAGAGGTATCACCGATACCGATGCCAATGAGTTTGAATTGGGCGATATCAGCGATGACGAGGTCACTCCAGAAACCGGAAGAGAGTAATACAGAAAAGTGATAGTTCTTGTGTAATGTATAGTAATAGTAATAATAATAGTTTATCATGAGTAATCATGATTGCGTAATTGGGTGCAAGATTTTAAGTTTGCAGAAAAAAGAATCAAGCCAAAAAAAAAAAGAAAAATTATTATTAATCAGATTCTCTTCTTTCTTTCTTCTCTTTCTCTTCTCTGTCATCATTTTCAACTATGAGTGCATTACTATCAGCAGATGACCTTAATGACTTCATCACTCCAGGTGTGGCATGTATAAAACCACCAGCACAGCCCTCAACCAACTCCACTTCCTCCACTTTCAACGAAAATGGAGAAGTTGAAATCCAAATCGATGAAGAGGGAAACCCACTCGAAATTTCCAAAATCGATGGGAAACAAACCCATTTATCACCAGCACAAATTTCCTTAGCTGATTGTCTCGCCTGTTCAGGCTGTATAACTTCTGCCGAGGAAGTTTTAGTGGCCCAACATTCTCATGAAGAATTAATCAAGGCATTACAGAATAAGCAAGATAAGACATTCGTGGTGAGTATATCTCACCAATCTCGAGCTTCCTTGGCAACCGCGTATAGCTTATCTATCGAACAGGTGGACAAGTTGTTGATTAATCTATTTATACATCAACTTGGGTTTACCTATATTGTCGGCACGTCACTCGGGAGAAAACTATCATTAATCACCGAATCAAATCAACTAATCACCAAGAAACAACAAGGAGAATTACATGGCCCTGTGTTGTCATCGATTTGCCCCGGTTGGGTCCTTTATGCAGAAAAGACCCACCCTTATATTATCCCCCGCATGTCAACTACCAAATCGCCTCAGCAAATTACCGGATGTATATTAAAGACATTATCATCTACCCAATTGCATATCCCTCGTGATGAGATTTATCATTTGGCGATTATGCCATGTTTCGATAAGAAGTTAGAAAGTGCCCGTCCGGAAATCTACGGTGATGACGTTACCACTGCCGATGTAGATTGTGTGTTGACCGCAAAAGAATTGATCACCTTGTTGGATCAACAAAATATCGAGTTTGTACAAGACAGCATCCCATTTGAAGAGGTGGATGTGAGACAATTATATAAGGAGTATGCCCCTGTGAGTTGGCCATTTGTGGAGTATTCATGGAGTAATGACCCAGGATCGAGTTCTGGAGGATATGCTTATAATTATCTAAGAATGTATCAACAACATTTATGTTTAACAAACACAAACTATGAAGCAGATAAATTCGAAATTAAGACAATAAGTGGTAAGAATTCAGATATTTATGAATTAAGACTTTGTTATAATAATAATGAAACAGTGGCCTCTAGTGCCATAGTTAATGGATTCAGGAACATTCAAAATTTAGTGCGGAAATTAAAACCAGGCAAGGAAAAGACAAGTGCGACGAAAACAAATCCATTAGCAGCTCGTCGTAGAGCAAGAATGAGCCGGAGCGCTACTCCGGCCGGTGAAGCAGAAGAAGGGACAGCAGGAGCAGCAGCAGGAGGAGGAGGAGGAGGAGGAGGGACAGCAGCAGCAGACGCTTCGAAATGTGATTATGTGGAGATCATGGCCTGTCCTAACGGGTGTATCAACGGAGGTGGGCAAATCATGCCACCAAGTGAGGTACAAGACAAGAATTGGTTGCATGAAGTGTTGGAGAAATACAATAGCATACCCATGTTTGATATCAGTAGTGATCCACAACAGATCAACGAGTTTATCAATTGGAGTAATGAAATGATTGAAACTGGTAATGTCAGTCATGATAGATTATACAACACATACTTTAATGAAGTTGAAGCCCCAACTGATCCAAATGCTGTATTATTATTAGGAGCCAAATGGTAGGGTATTTATAGACTGGATAACATTAATAATAAGATCTGATTACATAATCATTCAATATCTCTTACGTAATCAAGAGAATAAACCAATTACAGGATGATTTTTTCTTCTTACTGTAAAAACTTTTTTTTAGCCCAGGTACACGCACTCTATAAACTGAAAATAAAAAATTATTATGGGTGGTTGGAAGGATCCAATCATTGACACCTTAAGTATAGCTTCAATACATAAACATTACAAGACTCACACAGACACACCCTGCCCACCCCCCACCCTACATCAAACCTACCATCATTGCATATAACACACATTCATATACTTCACCATGATCAGACAAGTTATAACATCATCAATGACCAAACCAGTCATGCTTTCTCGTAGTCTTTCCATCACATCCAGACTCTTGAAACCAGCATTGGCAGCAGAATCCACTGAATACTTAACCACTGCCGGTTCCACCCAATCTGTATGGCCAAAGGGTTTCAGACAACCACAACCTAAAACTTGGGAAGAATCAGGTGAATCTGCTTTAAGTAAAGCTACCAAGTTTTTCTTTTTGAGTGAAATTGCTCGTGGTATGTATATTTGTATGGAAATGTATTTCAGATCTCCATATACTATCTATTATCCATTTGAAAAGGGTCCAATTTCTCCTAGATTCAGAGGTGAACATGCATTAAGAAGATACCCAAGTGGTGAAGAACGTTGTATTGCATGTAAATTATGTGAAGCTATTTGTCCTGCCCAAGCAATCACCATTGAAGCTGAAGAAAGAATTGATGGAAGTAGAAGAACATACAAATATGATATTGATATGACTAAATGTATCTACTGTGGTTATTGTCAAGAATCTTGTCCTGTTGATGCAATTGTTGAAACTCCAAATGTGGAATATTCAACTGCTACTAGAGAAGAATTATTGTATAATAAAGAAAAGTTGTTAGAGAATGGTGATAAGTGGGAACAAGAATTGCAATACTGTATTGACGCTGATGCTCCATACCGTTAAGAGGGAGCTGCAATTGGTTTGTATTTTCTTTGTATAATTCTTTAAATCTTATTTTTTATATATATATATATATATTGCATTCGTTTATTGTTAGTTTATTTATTTAATAAAACATTTCCATCAAGTCAAGTATAATTACGACATCTACTTTTGAAAGGGTTACACTTTCATATATATATATTTTTTTTTATCATTATTAATGGTACTTAATATTATATAAAAAAAAAAAAAGTTAATTACTTCATAAAATGTAAATTGATGTAGAGTATATTTCTCTCCTAAACAAGAAGAAAATTCATTCATGCCTTTTTCAAAAAACATGAACATATACCGAATAAAAGAAGCCTATCCATCTCTCCTATTCGAAATCATGAATAAAGATCTGATTGAGGAACCAGACATAAAGACAAAATATAAAAAAAAAGACAGCACTTTCAAGAACTATAGCATGTGGTTTACCTGACGGTGGTAGATGTTGGATTGGGAATAAATATCAAGAAACAGAAGCAAAAGCAGCAAAAGCAGCAGCAGAAGAACAAGAAGAATAACAATCAAACAAAAGCCCTCCTTTTACTTTCTTCTTAAATGTCTTTCCTGTTTGCTTATTGGATTTGAGAATAACCAGAGAATGGATTAGCATTCTTGGATTTCAAGTATTCATCGGAAGCTTCTTGCCATTCTCTAGTTAAAGATTCATGAGGTGGAGCAGCCAAAAGTTGAAGGCCCCAGAAGATGGCAATAGAAGCGACAACACCACCAACAACACCAAAGACAATCTTTTGTTTATCTCCTGGCTTGTACATTGGTCTTCTTGGACCCCAAGCACCAAAAGAAATATAGTAAGCAGCCTTCTTTTCAGCACCAGTCAATTCATTCCATGGCAATTCCATTCTAGCCTTTAATTCTTCTATCAAAGCTTCTTGGTCTGGCTTTGGTAAAGTAGGCCATCTGGTTTCCAAGTTTCCAAGATAAGCATTTGACAAAGCCTTTGGAGCAGTACTGTTGAATCTAACGATAGTTCTTTGTAATGATTTGACAAGCATTTCTAAAAGGGAGTTAGTACTGTAAAGGTGGTTGGACTGTTAGTAGTAGTAATAGTATCTATAGTCTCGAAAGAAGAGTCGTGAAAATTATTGGTGCTAAAGGTTCTTTATAAGAATTTTTTTTTTCTGTCTGTTTCTGTTTGGCTGTATTTCTCTCTCTCTTTCTCACTCTCACTCTATTTTCTATTTTCTATGGTACGACTTTTTTTTTTTTTGCACTCTTTTTCTCTCGCAGTGAGAAATTCAGTTTAAAGACAAACTGGAAAATTTGATTGGATATTGGAATTGGTAAGGGGACGACTTTTTCTGGGTTTTTCCTTCATCATTGCTACATCAAAATATAATAAGGATATCTCCAAATTGGAGTAGCTTTGAATAATTTGCTAATACTATCAAATGGTATATATATGTATCGGGAGGGGTCTGTTGTTGAGTATCAATTTATAATATCCTTGTTGGCACAATGGTATATATATACGGGCTTTGATGAACCAAATCCCATTTCAATTGATACACCTCTCACCACTTTCAAGGGGTAGTTGAATCCATTTCTTTGAAAATACATTTGGGTACATGTATTTGTATGTATATATATATACTAATGTCTAACTTATTATTCAATTCTAATTGGTAACTTGCAAATTTTCTTCAATAATGTATACCAACACCTCAGGGGGGGTATTTTTACGCAATTCAGGGTACTTAAAGTCGTCTAGTCGTCCTCTTCTTCCTCATCCTCATCCTCATCCTTTTTCTTATCACGATCATCTTTCTTAGAAACTATGTACCTTGGGAGATATAACATACCTTTTGGTCTTTAATTGTTTTTATTGAAATAAAGGAGTTGTAAAAAGAGAGTGGAAAGAAAACAAAAACACCAATTTGCTTCTGGAAAAACCTCATTTGTCAATTATTAGAAAAGGTCGTGTGTAGTTTACAATTTATAATTAATACGATGATGACGAGGGAAGGTGGCTGCTGCTGCTGCTCCTACTACACCTCATTCCATTATAATACATAGCAATTTCCATGTTTGGCCTACATTGACTTTCATAATAACCCTCATCTATATAATCAGGTAAATGTCTTTGTCTATCTATTAACCAACACTTTAATTAAACACTATACCCAATACTAACCAAAGATCTCTTCAATTGAGAGTGGTTAATCTCTTCCACCTCAACAGAAAACTTGTCTGTCTTTATTCTATCAAAATAATTCAAGAATTCAATCACTGAACCGCCTACTCCAAAATAGATATTCTTGGCAGCCAATAAACACAGACACTTTTCGGCTTGTGAATTGCAAGCAATTTCTTTAATCGACTCGGCGACAATAGGTAATGTTTCTGGTGAATAGATTGTTTCGGAACTTATTATGAAATCAACATTAGCTTCCTGGATCAAGGCGTTGAACTGCCTTCCCCACGATCCTGACACAAATGAAAGGTGAATATTATGCAATTGCAAACTCTTCTTGAACTCCTCAATCAAGGGAGAAGTGATAAGGAGTTCATCATTCCTGAATACTGGTGTTTCTTCGTTTGTCGTAAGAGTATACAATTGTTCAACTGGGAGAGTGGATGCCCAATGAATTAATATGTTAGGTACTGTAACCAATCGAAGAACGTCATAATTAAAATCAGATAATATCAACTTCAATCCACTCTTATTCTCCAATTGAAACTTCTTTAATAAAATAAAACAACTAGGTAATGAAGTGCCACAACCAAATTCTAACACTGAATTTACATTGTCTAAAAAATTATCCTTCTCAATCAATTTATTCAATTCATCGACCGTATCATAAGCACATTCCCAACTCTTAAACCCTCCTTCATATACATTCTTTTGTAAATCATTATTATTCTCTTCGATTAATAATTCATTTAATTTTTCATCTTCATGGTCTTCAGTCATAACTTGATGTTTCACGTCAAATAATTCCCTTCTATACACTATATTCTCCCCAATTGGAGTAATATGGTTATTGAACGTTATTCTAACATTTTCTAAAGTAGATAGTATTGTCTCTAAAGAATGTGTTTGTGGAGCATTTATGGGATCAATTACAAGTTCATCAAGTGGATTCTGTTGGATGGTATGGAGACCAGTAGTAGTTGTTGTTGTTGGTTGTGTTGGTTGAATTGAAGAAGACTCGTCCATTTCATCATCGCTGAAATCATCCTTGGTAAAACCGAAAGAGAAGGACATGGCTGGGGGGGGACTGAGGGTCGATTTCGATTTCGATGCTTTACTCAAAAAAGGTTTCACTATATAAACTCATCGGAGGTTTTTGCTTAGTGTGGGCCAAAAAAAAAAAAGAAAAATGTAATGGAATGGAACTCTGTTTGGCGCGTAAATTCCGGTGGTCTAAAACCTAAAAAAAAAAGCGCATTTAATTGGGTGCAAAATATGAATATAAAAACAAAACATCAATTTTTTTTTAAAAAAACTAACAAGTTAAACGAAAATAAGATATGTAAAAGTAGAAAACGTGGAGAAAATGAAAAAAAAAGGAAACTAATCTAAGGGATGGTAGTGTAGTTATATAAATCTACCAGGAAATAGTGAATTCTTCAGCAAATGCACCTTGTTGGGTGTATTTTTCTAAGCCAGTAACATAAACGGCTTTGTTTTGATACTTGAATGGAATCTTGGTTTCACCGAAACTAACATGATTTGGTCTCTTGTCAACCCCTAAAATAGTAACATTAGCTAATGGTTGTTCAACCTTGTATTCACCAAATGGAGAAACCACCAATTCATCATTGGAAGCAACGAAATCAACAAATAATGATTGGGTAACATTAACCGATTCACCATCATCAAGGTACAACTTACCCGAAGCAGCATTGTTAGCATCTAAAGCAACAATCAATCCAAATGGATTTTCACGGGATTCAGTGACAGTATAACCTGCTTCTTGGGTGGGAAGAATGTTACCACCTTTAAGATGTAATGGAATATGGCCTAATGGGGCATCTAAAGTTTCATTCTTACCTGGTTTGAAGTTTTGTTTTTCATGAGTGTAGAAATCATAATAGACAGCATCATCACCGGGGAAAACACCCTTGGTGTAATTAACACCTGGTTCCAACACGGGAGTAACCACCAAGGCATCACCAACAAAGAATTGATTATCAATACCAGCCAATGTCTTGTCGTAGGGGAATTGCCAGTTCAAAGATCTCAAGATTGGTAAACCAGAAACATGTGATTCATGTAATAAAGTATAGTAGTAAGGTAATAACAAATATCTAATAGCCATGGAAGTCTTGGCTGCTTCAGTAACAGATTCCCACACATATGGTTCTTGATCAATGGCACCAAGATAGTTATGGTTTCTGTAGAAAGGGAAGAATGAACCCAATTGCATCCATCTGGAACATAACTCCATATCAGTATTACCATTGAAACCACATACATCAACCCCAAAGAATGGAATACCAGAAGCACCCATGGAGAAAGCTTGTGGAATGGAAAAGTACATCATATAATAATCAGCGGAATTGTCACCACCCCAAGTACCTACATGATGACCAGAACCTGGGAAACTTGAACGAGCAATAATGAAAGGTCTCTTGTTTTCATCAATATTTAATAAAGCATTGTAAATGGCCTTTTCTTGAGTGTAACCATAAAGATTATGAATGTCATATTCTAAAGTACCATCAGCATGAGTTGCATTTGGAGAAACAGCATGGGTAGCAAGATCATGATCACCTTGGGCATTGTTGATGGCATATGGTGGATAGTTGATGTTACCCTTTCCTGGTTCTAAAGTATTCTTGGAATCAATGGATGATGATGATGAAGATGATTGGGGTGAAGCAGGGGGGGCAACTGGGGAAGCAGTAGCAGCAAGAGCAGAAGAAATTGACAGCCATTCAGTTGAGTTGGTAACGTTGAAATTTAATGGATAAGTAGTAGCAGCACCACCAACTTCAAATGGTGGAGGAGCTGGGTTTTGATCAATTCTTCCAGAACCACAAGAACCAACACAGAAAGAACTGACTTCATTCATATCAGACCAAATACCATCAAATGGGATTCTGTCATGCCATTCCTTAAACATGGTGTTCCAGTATTCTTGGGTATTGTTGTTTAAGAAATCTGGGAAGGCAGTATAACCTGGCCAAACGGCACCAATGTATAAGGAACCATCTGGGTTCTTCAAGAAGATATCAGAATCATTACCTGCGTGGAATGGTTTATAGTCATTATCAGTAGCATTGTTTGGATTTGGAATATAAATAGCAGCATCAAAGATTGGGACATAATGTTGGTTTTGTTGGTGAAGTTCATCCAAGAATTGTCTGTATTCATCAGTAGGGAATCTGTGAGGGTCATTGGTGAAATCCTTATAGGAGTCCATATAATCGATATCACTCCAGATGGTTTCCAAAGGAATATTGAACTTTTTGAAGTTTGCAACCACGTCTTTAAGATCTTGAAGTTCACGATAACCCCATCTACATTGATGGTAACCCAAGGCCCAATATGGTTGCATAGTTGGTAAACCAATTTCTTTAACATATTGTTGGATAACATCCTTTGGATCGGGACCACTAAAGAAATATAAATCAATAACACCAGAAAGAGCTCTCCAGGTTAACGATTCTTCGCCCACTAAAACTTCTTGAGCAGCAGAAGTTCTCCAGTAAACACCATGGGTAGTGTTGGTGTCGTATCTTTGGTCGTAATAGATTGGATGAACACCATAAATGTTACCATCAACTGGATCACCAACATCATTAGCAAATAAAGTTTTCACGGTACCAGGTTCACTCAAGGAACCATGGATAGATTCACCTAACCCAGAAATAGCATGGCCCTTGGGTAAAGTGGTGTTGAATTGGATAAATTGGTTGGAAAACACCAATGGGTTACCTTTGGTTGAGAATAAAGATTCACCGGTAGACGACCTAAGGACTTCAAACCCAAAGTTTTCCGTATCGTAAGAAAATACCAAATCAGAATCTTCAAAGTTGAATGATTCAATATCACCTTCGGCCTTTGGTTTGGCAACGAGATCTTCTGGTAAGATGTACACATCAGCTAAATTGACTGGTTCAATATGAACACTCAATCTTTGAGCATTTTGATATTCGACAGTTAAATTCAACACGTCAAAATCATAACCATAGATATTGGTAGCTTGCTTCAATTGTAAAAGACCAGTCATACCTCTTGGAGTAGCAGTGACATTGACCAATGAATAACCTTTTGCAGCGACGTTAGCATCAACCGCGGTTTCATTATAGATGTTGGGAACTTGTTTAACACCTAAAGTAAGATCATTGGGAACTGTAGGGTGAGCATCAGCTACAGTTGATTTAGATTTGGTTGGATGAGCATCCACATAAGCGAACAATCCTAAAGCGACAACGGTGGCCCTAAGCAATGGTGAAAGGATCATTGTTAGAGTGATATTGTTGAGGGAGTAATGAGTTTCATATCGGTATAAGGGGAATATTCTCTTGTATTTATACTTGACTCTGATGGGTCATTTCAGAATTAAAGGACTGATCGATTTTTCACTGTTTTCACTGTTTGCCCAATTTGCAATATTTTGACCCTTTGGGGGTGGTGGGAAGGGGGAGGGTTAAGGTTATTGTTCCTCTGCACATTGTATGTTTTTGTAACCCACATTTATTTAAAAACACAATCCAATTGTGAAACTTTTTGCCTTTCGATTGTTTGATGTTTTCAGTTGGGGATTACTTTCGGAACAATTGCGGATAATTGTTGGTATGAATGACACCACATTCTGCAAGGAATAAGCTTCATTTTTTTTTTTGCTCTTTTTTTAATCATTTCTTTTACAAAGCCCAAATAAGCCCGAGGCGGCCAATAGGCTTAGGGTTTGATTTATTAACAAATAGAGCATTATGGAAAATGCTTAGATCATTAATAAGCCTTTGGGGGGGGGGGCACTAATTATTTTAGTTTCCGGAGAAAGGTTTTTGCGGTCGACAAAAAAAATTTTATTTCGCAAAATTCTTCGCAATTCCCCTGATTTGATTTCCATTGTTTTGCAAGTTGGTTATTGTTTGAACCTGGGGCAATTGGAAAAATTTGTGTCAAACCAAGAAATGATTCGACTTATTAATTCCGCATGTTATTGTTTATAATTCCTGGAATAATTTGAAATCAAATCCCACCACTGTCCCCCCCCCCTCCCCCCGCTTTAATTAACTATTAACACAATCTCATTGTAATCGTTGCTAATTGCCGGATGAATAATAGGTATGGAAAAGGAGAGTTGACAATGCACAGTGGCAATTTCAATCATCAACACAATGCACCCATAATAGTAACTAGGTATTGGACAAAATAATTAATAGGGGGGGGCCGAGTTAAAGTTAATTACTCGCAGCAATTATTATCGCAAATTCATCATCGTCCATGTTCTGGATGAACCTTCTGTACATCATGTTTTGAAACAAAGCACACCCGCCCTACAAGTAATAGCTCCACCTTTTTTTTTGTTCCAGATTTTCCGGATTCCCCTTTTTCCTCGTTAAGTCATGGATGGAGAAATTGATTCCAACTCCACAGGCGGGTAGCATGAACTCTAAGTCGATATAATGGCATATTTCTAGGTATTATACTTAAAACAGTTCCCTGTAAGCAAGGAGGGTCTTTTATTGTTAATAGGAAAATTGGATGACAACGATACTGCTCACATGATCGATCGATTTTTATCGAAATAACTAGCTACTGCAAAGGGTTGAAACAAAAAAGATCTTCCATCTACTGTTGAAAGGTTTAATCCAGAAAATTGTTGGGGTTGGATCAATTAGCTATATTCAAGTTCCCCGCTGACTTTGGTGTTTTGAGAAACTATCGTCAAGTAGTTTATGTTGCATCAATTACCTTACGTGCAACCAAGAGGAAAGACACCCCCCCCTTATAGAATAGTGGAATGATGAGAATATTATATGCAATTTGGATTCTCTTCTCCAGTCAAATTGCCTAATATGAGAAGTGTTGTACGGGGAAATTATCAGTCAATTAATCTTTATCGGGTGTTCTTCTTTGGTTTATTCTACTCGCCTTTGCCTTTGCCTTTGCCTTGCCTGACTATTTTACCAACATAAGAGACTCTCTATATTTAAAGAGGTAATTTGTATCATAATAAGTACATTTCATTGTTTAAGACGATTAATCACTGAAATAATATGTTTCTAAGATTCCAAACTAAGTAATAACTTTGGAAATTCAAGCCAGCCACAATGTTTCATTTATTAAATCTTAATTCTCTAAAACAGTTTAGGTTTTAGATTCCATTCTACAACAGTATTCTCATGTAAGTTTAGAAATTGTCATGGAGCAGGAAACTCTCCGTTGGGGATTATTTAAATCGAACATATGAACATTCAAATTATCTAGAGTCCAATTTTCAATGGGGAGGTTGAGGGAGTATATTGTAAAAAAAGAAAGTTTAGAGGACTTGTTAAAACAAACGAAAACAAGCGTCGTGCTAAAAGTTATATAGAAATATACTTCAAGACCTTTGGAGGGGGAGAGAATTTTTATTGAGCGAATATACTGGTTGCAGCCCTACAGGCTAGAGTTTGCTATCTTTTCAGGTTGCGGAACGGGTACTATCTTCATGTAGAAGGTTTTCGGCTATAAGGTCACAACTTTCCAAATGGAGTAACTTTTACTTTCCGAGAGAAAATGAACCAATCGGCTGAAACCCTGTGACTTTCCAAATGGAGTAAGGTTCAACTGGAAGTACATTGTCTTTTTTTTTTTTGCACCAAAACCCGGCTTTGTGCAGCCTTTTCACGGATAGCGGAAACTTGGAGACAAATTTCTGCCGTTCACCGGGCTGCAAAAAAACAAAAACAAAAACAAAAAATTATGTTTTAAGGTGGACCCAAAATGAGATTAGGGTAAGGGTGTCTAGGACATTCCCTGAAGTATAAATTGGCGGTGTTTTTGAGAATAATAATCTGACTTTGAATGGAAGGTTTATTCTCTATCATCAACTTGAAGTACAATTAAAATGTCAAAACCAAATGTTCCATCGTTAACCTGGGCTGACCGGAAACAACTTCTCCGTGGTTTCTGCCCTGGAAAGCCAAAATTCAGACAAGATCAATATCCAAAAATGGAAGGAAAAGTGGTAATTGTCACCGGGGGTAATTCTGGTGTTGGTTATGAAACAGTTAAATCCTTGGCTGGGTCTACTGAAGCCAAAATCTATACCTTCTGTCGTAATAAGGACAAAACAATGCAGGCTATCAAGAAAATGCAATTAGAACTTGCAAGTGAATATAACAAGCCTAATAGAACCATTCACTTTATTCAATGTGACTTGAGTGATTTGACTTCTATTAAGCCAGCAGTTGAAAGTTTCCTTGCTAAAGAAGATAGACTTGATCTTATCATTCATAATGCTGGTGTAATGACTCCTCCCCCAGGAAGTAAAACGGCCCAAGGTTTTGAGTTGCAATTGGGAACAAATGTCATTGGACCTCACTTGTTACAAAGATTGTTGGATCCTCTCTTCATTAGAACGTCCCAAACCAACAAACAGGGAGAATCAAGAATTGTTTGGGTTTCCTCCATTGCACACCAGCTGGCTCCGTTAGGAGGATTCCACTGGGAAGATTTAAACTTTGAGAAAATAAAACACTTTTCCTTCAACAATATGCAAATCATCTATGGACAAAGTAAGGCAGGTGCTATTGCCCAAGCTAGAACTTGGCCCTTGAAGCATGATGGTGCTGAAAATATCATTAGTTCTTCCATTTGTCCTGGTTATTTGAACACTGATTTACAAAGACATGCCACCCCTTTCCAATCAATGGTTTACCAGTTGATTCTTCATAATAGAAGATATGGTGCCTATACTGAATTGTTTGCTGCCTTTTCCCCAGATGTTAAGAACCGTTCTCATAGTGTTTCTTTTGGGGTTCCTTCTTTTGTTAGAAAAGATTTACAAGATGACGAAGCAAATGAAAAGATTTGGAATTATCTTGATAAGGTCACTGAGAGTTATATGTAGTTTATAGATTATATATAAGACAATAATACTAATAACTCCAAACTATAGAAAATTATTTCTGTTGAAATTTGCAGTTTTTTTTTTGGTGTATTTTGTTTTTTTGCAACAGAATTTCTACAGACTTTCTACAGACTTTTACCGCCAACAGCAACACATAGAAACAAACAAAACCATTATTAGAGAGCTTTCCATCAATCAAGATTGGTCATAAAAAGATGGCATCATGAAACAATCATAAACTTGCCGAAACCACCCAAAGCTAAAGATGAATATTTGGATCCAATGCGATCAACAAGTTTGGACAATTTGATACCAATAATCTTGTCCCCCTCATCAAACAATTAGTCACGCTAGAGGTAAATTATCAAGAGAATTTTGTCACTCAAACCTAGTATACAATATACCATGTCGTTATCAGAAATACAATCAAAATCAGTAATTAATATCTTAAAAACAATAACTAATAATAGCTACTAATAATGACGAGTCTCGTAATAATGCAGTTGAAATGAATAGGTATCCACTTTAACGAGAAAGGACCCCTCATTGTTACCGGAGGATTTTAACGCCAGGTGCTGGAAACGCAATTCCGGATATAAGGACAAACCTCGTACCAACGGAGAAGTCAGTATAACCTCGGTAGATGGCAATAGCAACACTGACTATGCTAATTGCAAAAAACCCTATTACCATACGATGAAATAAAATAAAGCCCAACCCAACCCAAGGTTAGAAAAACGTCTATAAATCGTACCACCTTCGCATTAACTTACCCAATCAATCTAAATGCGCACCCAATAATTAATTAGGTGTCAAGAAATCAGATAAGAGATAAGCACGAAAACGGAAACGGAAACGAGCAAAAAAAAAAAAATTTGTAGCAGACCCAAACCTAATACGAGAAATGACTAATACCAAATGGGTGTTATAAATTTACGAAGATCGGGGGTGGAGGGGGGGAATGAAGACCTAATATGCATACATGCCGTAGCAACTGGTAGTATGTACTCCTAATGGTCAGGTGAAAAATAGTGAAAGCAGTGATAAATGACGGTGATCAGGTGATTGTCCAATTTTCCAATTACAAATTAAATTGTTCTCATTGGATTAAGATAAAAGATTATCACCAGCCAAAATTAATTCATTTTTTTTTGTTTATCTTGAGGGGGGGAACACGATTACGTAATACACTTATGTATGGAAGAAAATGGGGAAAAAAAACTTAACTTTACATACTTGAGAAAATTTCAGATTCAGCTAAACTCCCCCAAATCAGAAAATTTTCCCTTTTTAAAGGTTTTATCCTCATTCAATTGAAATTCTTCAATTAAAATATTTCTTCTTTTTTATTCATCATTCTTCATCAATTGTTTGATATCACGTTATCTGTCTTTGATCCCTAGTACTAAGCTCACACACACACACACACTAACACTAACACTAACACTAACACTCTCAGATAAATACGGCGATTCGGATATGATTTCATCTTATTTACCACGAGGAGAATTTGAAAATTCAAACGTTTATAATTATGATGAAACTCCGGAAAATAAATCATGGGCTTGTACTTTACCAACTGCTAAAGGTTTATACAATCCAGAATTAGAAAAGGATGCCTGTGGAGTTGGTTTCACATGCCATTTAAAAGGTGTCCCATCTCATAAAATTGTATCAGATGCTAAATATTTATTATGTAACATGACTCACAGAGGAGGAGAATTGAATCCTAAGGATGGTGATGGTGCTGGTCTCTTGAGTTCAATTCCTCATGCGTTCTTTAAACGGGAATTTAAATATTATTGTAATATTAATTTACCTCCCCAGGGACAATATGGTACTGGTAATTTATTTTTCAAAAAAGATGAAGCCGTGTTTACTAAATCCAAAAAGACATTTGAAAGTATTGCTGATTCTTTAGGTTTGAAAGTTTTAGGGTGGAGAGAAGTACCACACGATTCAACCATTTTGGGTCCTGCCTCTTTATCTCGTGAACCTTTTATTTTACAACCACTTGTGGTATTGGCTGAATTGGTGGATAAAGAAGTTACTCCAGAAGATTTCACCAGCAATTATCAAGCTGAATTTGAAAAAAAATTATATATCCTTAGAAAACAATCTACTCACACAATTGGTTTACACAATTGGTTTTACATTTGTTCATTATCAAACAAAACTATAGTATACAAAGGTCAATTACATCCTAATCAAGTTTATAATTATTATCATGATTTAACCAACGTGGAATTTGAAGCCCATTTTGCTTTAGTTCATTCTCGTTTCTCAACCAACACTTTCCCATCTTGGGACAGGGCCCAACCATTAAGACTCGCGGCTCATAATGGTGAAATTAACACTCTTAGAGGTAACAAGAACTGGATGAGAGCTAAAGAAGGTATCATCAAATCTAAATTATTCGGAGATGAAATTGATAAATTATTCCCCATCATTGAAGAAGGTGGTTCCGATTCGGCTGCTTTTGATAATGTGTTGGAATTATTAGTTATGAATGGTGTGCTTAGTTTACCAGAAGCGGTGATGATGATGATTCCTGAAGCTTGGCAAAATGATACCAACATTGATCCTAAAAAGCAAGCATTTTATGAATGGGCTGCATGTTTAATGGAACCGTGGGATGGTCCCGCCCTTTTCACTTTTGCCGATGATAGATATTGTGGTGCTAACTTGGATAGAAATGGGTTAAGACCATGTAGATACTATGTCACCGATGATGACCATATCATTGTTGCTTCTGAAGTGGGGGTATTGGAAGTTGAACCAGAAAAGGTTTTGATTAAGGGAAGATTACAACCCGGTAGAATGTTATTAGTTGACACTCAACAAGGTAGAATTGTTGATGATCGTGAATTGAAGTCTAATGTTGCTTCTAGATTTGATTTCAGATCCTGGAGTTTAGCTAACATGATTAATTTGACCGATTTGATTGAAAAATTAAACACAAGAAGCATTGACATCACCCCAGTCCCAATTGATTTGGAATTAAAGGTTGCCAATGATCCAAGATTAGTGGCATCTGGTTATTCGCACGAACAACTTTCATTTGTCTTGGCCCCAATGGCAGAAGGTGGTAACGAAGCATTGGGTTCAATGGGTAATGATAATGCATTAGCCTGTATTTCTGAACAACCCAAGTTATTGTATGAATATTTCAGACAATTGTTTGCTCAAGTTACAAACCCCCCAATTGATCCAATTCGTGAAAAGATTGTTATGTCTTTAGAATGTTATATTGGTCCTCAAGGTAACTTGTTGGAAATTAAACCAGATCAATGCAATAGATTGTTATTGAAATCCCCAATTTTAGATGATTCTGAATTATTAGCAATTAAGAATATTGAAAAGGTTTATCCTAAATGGTCAGTTGCCAATATTGATATCACATTTGAAAAATCCGAAGGTATTCAAGGATATATTAACACCATCGATAGAATCTGCCAAGCAGCTTCCAAGGCCATTGCCGATGATCATCAAATTATTGTTTTGAGTGACCGGGAAACTTCGGCCACAAAATTGCCAATTTCTGGGTTGATTGCCATTGGTGCCGTTCATCACCATTTAGTGAGACAAAAGCAAAGATCTAAGGTTGCTTTGATCATTGAAACCCAGGAAGCTAAGGAAGTTCATCACTTTTGTTGTTTAGTCGGTTATGGTGCTGATGCTATAAACCCATATTTAGCAATGGAAACTTTGACTAGAATGAATGAACAAGGGTTATTGAAGGTTTCCTTAACTTCGGAAAAGATTTCCAAGAATTACAAAGCTTCCATTGATTCTGGTATCTTAAAAGTGATGTCCAAAATGGGTATTTCTACATTAGCTTCCTATAAAGGGGCCCAGATTTTTGAAGCTTTAGGAATTGATAATTCAGTTATTGATCGTTGTTTCGCTGGTACTGCTTCTAGAATCAAGGGTATTACCTTTGAATACATTGCTCAAGATGCTTTCACATTACATGAACAAGGGTTCCCAACCAGAGAAACCGTCAAACCGATTGGATTACCTGAAACTGGTGAATATCACTGGCGTGATGGTGGTGATGCTCATATCAATGATCCAGCTGTTATTGCCTCATTGCAGGATGCGGTGAGAAACAAGAATGAGAAATCTTATGACATTTATGCCAAGAAGGAGAATGACGCAGTTAGGAGTTGTACTTTACGTGGGTTATTAGATTTTGATTATGATGCCAATCCATCTATTCCAATTGAACAAGTTGAACCGTGGACTGAAATCGTGAGAAGATTCTTTACTGGTGCCATGTCATATGGTTCTATTTCTATGGAAGCACACAGTACTTTGGCAGTTGCTATGAATAGATTAGGGGGTAAATCCAATACTGGTGAAGGTGGTGAAGATGCCGCTAGATCAATGGTTAATTCTCAAGGTGATACTATGAGATCTGCAATTAAACAAGTTGCCAGTGGAAGATTTGGGGTTACTTCTTATTATTTAGCCGATGCAGATGAATTGCAAATTAAAATGGCTCAAGGTGCTAAACCCGGTGAAGGTGGTGAATTACCTGGTCATAAAGTATCGGCTGAAATTGGTAAGACGAGGCATTCTACTCCTGGAGTGGGGTTAATTTCTCCTCCTCCACATCATGATATTTATTCCATTGAAGATTTGAAGCAATTATTGTATGATTTGAAATGTTCCAACCCAAGAGCCAGAACCTCAGTCAAGTTAGTTTCCGAAGTGGGTGTAGGTATTGTTGCCGCTGGTGTGGCAAAAGCCGGTTCAGAAAATATTTTAATTTCAGGTGGTGATGGTGGTACTGGTGCTGCCAAGTTGACTTCTATTAAATATGCTGGTTTACCTTGGGAATTGGGTTTAGCTGAATCACATCAAACTTTAGTGTTGAATGATTTAAGAGGTAGAGTCATTTTACAAACTGACGGACAAATTAGAACCGGTAGAGATATCGCAGTTGCTTGTTTATTAGGGGCAGAAGAATTTGGATTTGCTACTTCTCCATTAATTGCCATGGGTTGTATTTACATGAGAAAATGTCACTTGAACACCTGTCCAGTTGGTATTGCCACTCAAGATCCCGAATTGAGAAAGAAATTCGAAGGTACTCCTGAACACGTTATCAATTTCTTCTACTACTTGGCTAATGACTTGAGAGGTATCATGGCCAAATTAGGGTTTAGAACTATCAATGAAATGGTTGGTCGTACTGAAAAATTAAAGGTTAGAGAAGACTTGAGAAATACCAAGAATGCCAATATTGATTTATCACCCATTTTGACACCAGCTCATACCATTAGACCAGGTGTTGCCACCTATTGTGTTAGAAAGCAAGATTTAAGGTTGCATATCAGAGTGGATAATAAATTGATTGATGAATCTGAGTTAACTTTAGCCAAAGGATTACCGGTTACCATTGATTGTAATATTTCAAATACCGATAGAACTTTAGGTACCACCTTATCTTATAGAGTTTCGAAAACATTTGGTGAAGATGGTTTACCTCATGATACTATTCACGTCAACATTACTGGTTCAGCGGGTCAATCATTTGGTGCCTTTTTAGCTTCGGGTGTTACTTTAGAATTGGAAGGTGATACTAATGATTACATGGGTAAAGGTTTATCTGGAGGGAGAATTATTGTCTACCCACCCAAGGAATCAAAATTCAAGGCTGAAGATCAAATTATTGCTGGTAATGTTGCATTCTTTGGTGCTACTTCCGGTACTGCTTTCGTTAGAGGGGTGGCTGCGGAAAGATTTGCTGTCCGTAACTCGGGTGCTAACATTGTTGCAGAAGGTACTGGTGATCATGGGTGTGAATATATGTCTGGTGGTAGAGTTGTCATCTTGGGTAGTACTGGTAGAAATTTCGCCGCCGGTATGTGTGGGGGTATCGCTTATGTTTTAGATATGGCCCAAGATTTCCGTCAAAAGGTTAACCAGGATACTGTGGAATTGTCCCAAGTTACCGAAACAGAAGAAATTTCATTCTTGAGAAGTTTGATTGAGGATCATCGTCATTACACTGGTTCAGAAGTTGCCGATACTATTTTGAATAATTTTGCCCGATTCTTACCTAGATTTGTTAAAGTGTTGCCATATGATTATAAGAAGGTGTTGGAAAAGGAAAAGTTATTGGCACAAGAAGCAAAGAACAAGGAATTAAACAACTTTTTGAAAGCGATCAAAGAAGACCCAGAATCTGATGTTACCAATGGTGAAGCTGCTAAGATCAAACAAGGTTACGTTAAACCTCCATCTGCTAAGCCGGGTCACTCAAAGGAGCCCAAGATTGTTGATGTGGAAGATACCATTCTTGACACTGAGTTTGAAAAGAAGGCCCCCGTCAAGTTAGATAAACTTCGTGGATTTATGAAATATAAACGCCGTAATGAAAAGTACCGGGATTCCAAATCCCGAACTAAAGATTGGAATGAATTGACCACCAGATTAACCAAAGAAGAATTGAAATATGAAACTGCCAGATGTATGGATTGTGGTGTCCCCTTCTGTACTTCCGATACTGGTTGTCCAATTTCGAATATTATTCCTAAATGGAATGAATTGGTTTTCCAAGATCGATGGTTTGATGCCTTGCAAAGATTATTAATGACCAATAACTTCCCTGAATTTACTGGTAGAATTTGTCCTGCACCATGTAATGGTGCCTGTGTGTTGGGTATCAATGAAGATCCCGTGAACATCAAATCAGTTGAATGTGCCATTATTGATTATGGTTTTGAACAAGGTTGGATTAAACCACAACCACCAACTCAAAGATCTGGTAAGACAGTGGCAGTTATTGGTTCTGGTCCTGCTGGTTTAGCATGTGCCGACCAATTGAACAAAGCCGGTCATTCAATTACTGTTTATGAACGAAGTGACCGACCCGGTGGTTTATTGATGTATGGTATTCCAAACATGAAGTTGGATAAGGGTATTGTCAAGAGAAGAACCGATTTATTAGCTGCCGAAGGGGTTGAATTCATTTGTAACACCACTGTGGGTGAAGATATCACGGTAGCGGAATTGAAATCCCAGTTTGATGCCGTTGTCTTTGCAGTTGGTTCTACTATCCCCAGAGACTTGAAAATTCCCGGTAGACAATTGAACAATATCAATTATGCTATGCAATTATTACATTCAAACACCAAGGCATTATTAGATGACAATTTAGAAGAAATTAGAAACACCATTGCCGGTAAGAATGTGGTTGTTATTGGTGGTGGTGATACTGGTAATGATTGTTTGGGTACTTCTACCAGGCATGGTGCCAAATCGGTTATTAACTTTGAATTATTGCCACAACCTCCTAATATTAGACCAAAGGACAATCCATGGCCACAATGGCCACGAATCTTTAGAGTTGATTATGGTCATACTGAAGTGCAAACTCATTATGGTAAAGATCCTCGAGAGTATTCCATCTTATCGAAAGAATTTGTTGACGATGGGGAAGGTAACGTTAAAGGTATCAAGACAGTTAGAGTTGAATGGAAACGTTCAGACACGGGTGCTTGGCAAATGGCCGAGGTTCCAGGTAGTGACGAATTCTTCCCTGCTGAAGTTGTTTTATTATCTATGGGTTTCATTGGTCCTGATGCGGAAAACTTGGAAGTTGAACGAACCAAGAGGGGTACCATTACTACTGTTGATGCAAATGTCTATAAGGTTTATGACGATGATAATCTTTTCACTGCTGGTGATTGTAGAAGAGGACAATCTTTAGTTGTTTGGGGTATTCAAGAAGGTAGACAATGTGCTAGAGAGGTTGACACTTACTTGATGGGATCTACCAGATTACCTGGTAATGGTTCTGTTGAACAAAGAAACTATAAATTATTGGAAGAATTGGCCGATAACGTTTAGAATGGTTGTTTTATTAGTTTTGATTTTGATTTTTTTTTAATAGTTTTATAAGTTTTTATAAGTTTTATAATATAATATATTTGTGTGTGTGTTATAAAAAAACTTCAGGGTGTTTAAACCATGGTTCCTATCCGAATGATGAGAAGATGAAGAGGTGGTTCGGCTGGGAAGTTGAGTTGTTCAAATTAACCTCCAATTTTACCACCAGTGGAAATCTTTACAAAGTGCCAAGACATCATTGAAGTAAATGGAACTTGAATCATCACCGTTGATCAAGAAACAGGTAAGCCATGGAAAGGTTCTAATAGGCTGTTACAATCGTATATATAAACTGTATATAATAAAATCAAATGACGTGCACCAACCAATTACTTTTTGGGATTTTTTTTTTCTGCCTTCTTCAAGGCTTCAATTATACCAAAGCTCATCTAAGAAGAAACCTTCATCAAGCAGCTTTTTTTATTTTCTATTAGCAAACAACCACCATGGCTGATTTAAAACAAGTAACGTTCCCACCAGAGATATTAGCCAGGATAGCACCCGATGTTGCTTTACAGAGACATCTTTCCATTGGCATTAGACCCAATTTACGTAATTTCTTAGAATTTAAACCAGTGGAGATTGCCAGTACTAATCAACTACAAGAGAACAACAACAATATTTTCACTTCATCGATAATCAAAAGTGGATCAACCACTATAATAAACACCATAACTTTGGCAATAGTGGAAGATTTTCAACAGGGAGGTGAAGATTTCGCTTCAGTGTATCCCGTAGTGGAAGTATTACGAGGACGATTGGGTGCTCCCACTGACGAAGAGATGGTATTGGCGCAAAACTTGTATGAGACTATATATCATTCCAAATTGATTTCCAGTGAATCATTAAAGATTGCTGATTATGGGGTTTCAATTAAGCAAGTTGATCAAAGAGATGATTCCGAGACAATTTATTACCCCGATTTAGACCCCAGTGAATGGGAATACATAAATACTTCAAACCATAATAAATCATATTCCTTTGTATTGTTGTCTTCAATCAAGGTGTATTCAAAACAGACGAGCACAAACTCATTGTTTGATTTGTGTTATTTATCCATGGTTGAAGCATTAAAGAAGTTGAAATTACCAAGAGTATATGCATCTGACTCGTTGCAAACCAAGATTTCAGTCAAGTCTAAGAAGTCAAACACCAGAGGGTTGGTGAGTACCAGTAGATCAAATAACTTGAATGTTGACTTGCGCCAGGAATTGTATACCGACATTAATTTGAATTTACCTGAAGGATTAATTTCAAACAATTTTGGGGTGATAGAGAACAAAGAAAACTTGATAATGTTGGCTGATTTGGAAGGTGAAGCTGAAGAAACTAGTATTTTATCAAGGTTATCAATCATTACCAATAAAAAGGGTACTATAAATAAGATAAGTTTGATCAATGGTGACGCTAATAGTGATTTGAATCTCGAGATGTTAAGAGATGCAATTGCAATTAGTAAACGGAGAAGTATAGAAGGTTTATAGAGACCCATATCGCATAAGTAGTAATAATAGAGTATAGCCCACCTCAGTCTGATATTTGAAACGTGGATCTGGAATGTATATATATATATATATACCTCTCCCTCTCTCTCTGTGTGTGTCCCCCATACTGAAACTATATCTAGTACTAGTTACATTGCACACGCCTACTGAGATGACATACTCTATTATATAGCCTATACTACTCAACCAGCGAAGCGATGAACTGGTGTGTCTCTTTTTTATTTCATGGTTGGTGAAAGAAACCACTCTTCAGTAGGGTAAAATTTCAGGTGGTTTTGGTTGGAAATCATCTCTCTCACAAGTTTCTCCCTATTCACAAGTTTCTCCCCTCCACAAGAAAAGTTGAATGCGACACCAAAAAAAAAAACAAAAAGAATAGATTGTTGCCAATATTGGTAATCGTATTACAAGCACCACAGATTAGCCACTACGCAGATACACACAAGAGAAAGTCACAAGCCAAGATCGAAGCTGTATTATGCCACAAGAGATTACTTATATTCCAGAATTAGAAGTCGAAAGCGGTTTGATTAATCCGATAGCACCAGCTCAGGAAAGTGTTGATGTGGATGTTGAAGTGGATGTGGATGTTGATGATGATGTTATTGTTGCTACTGACAAGGAGTCACAACCTCAAGAACAGGATGCAGAGTTACTAGAAAAGAGACAATTAATCAATACTCTACTTCGTAACAAGAACAGTGGAAAAGAAGGTGAAGAGTTTTATTTAATTTCACGGGATTATCTAAACAACTTCTTAACTTTTGCTGTCGACACATTTGAACAATTAAAGATCGAAATAGGACCAATTGATTGCAACTCAATTACAGACGCCCATGGTAACTTATATCCGGAAAACAATGAGCCTATAGCCACTTACAATGTTTCTTGTGAAATTTTTGAATACTTATCCCAGTGGTTTGGCATCCATGGTGCGCCGGTGTCGAGATGCATCATCATTAATCCTGAAACTGGCTCCAAAGAAGTGGAAAGGTTCCCACCTATATTCATAACACATCAAATTGGGAAACGACAACCACCTCATTCTCTGAGTTATTTCAGAAATAGCCGCCACCAGCACCATAACAATTACCATCCCCATCAACAAGATCCCCCCATTCCAATTAGGATCTCCAGAACAAGAAAATTTGCTGACTTGTTAGAGATTATTGGTGTTAATATATTGAAAGCTCCCAAGAAGACAATTGCCGATTTTAGAGTTTGGGTTGTTGGGTCATCATGTACTGACTTGCCATTCACGATCACGTGTAATACCTTTGTTTTTGATATCGAGAAAAAAGACCTAATCAATCACAATATACTAAATGACACTCTTAAGGGACAAGGTATCAATGCCGATTCATATCATATAGTGGTGGAGGTTAAAGAGAAACATGGTTTTCCTATTGATCAATTCATCGTCTCGCACTTGAATTCATACAAAGAAGAAGAAGAACAACAAGATCAAACTGGTGCTGGTGCTGCCGCTGCCGGTCACTTGGGATTGTCTAATTTGGGTAATACCTGTTACATGAATTCGGCTTTACAATGTTTGTTGCATGTTCCGGAGGTGAATAACTTTTTCTACTACAACATTTACAAAAAGGAATTAAATCCAGATAATCCTTTAGGGTATCATGGTGATGTAGCAAACTCATTTGGATCATTAGTGAAACAAGCCTTTGATATTCACTCAAATAATACTACTTCCAGTATAACCCCGAGAGAGTTTAAATCTACAATTGGGAGGTATTCGTCGATGTTCTCGGGATATTTACAACAGGATTCGCAAGAATTTTTGAGTTGGCTTTTAGATGCTTTGCATGAAGATCTCAACCGAATCCATAAAAAGCCATATTGTGAGAAACCAGAGTTGAACGATGATGAAATCGCTGATCCAAACGCAATTGTTAAGTTGTCACAAACTTGTTGGAATCAACATGTGGCGAGAAATGATTCTGTGATTATTGATTTATTTACCGGGCTATACCAATCGACTTTGGTTTGTCCGGACTGTTCGAAAACATCCATCACATTCGATCCCTTTAATGATTTAACCTTACCTTTACCTATTAGCAAGAAATGGTACCACACATTCACAGTGGTTGATTTATCCGAGGAAGGAATTCTAGATAAATTAAATCCTTCCAATAAAAGGATAATGAAATTAGAGGTGGAATTAAATAAAAATTCCAATTTTGATGAATTGTTAAGTTATCTAAGCAAATTCTTGAATATTCCCAGTTCATTTTTGTTTGTATTTGAAATCTTCCAAAGTTCATTTTATAGTGATTTTCAACTAGACTATAATAAGAATAAGTTCCTTCCTATTGGTGATATTATTCGGGACAATGATGATATTTACGTTTATTGCATTCCCCACCATCCAGAAAAAGATATAATTGTGCCCGTTTTTAATGCTGTGCAAGACCCGGATAAGTCATATCGAGTGACCAATATGTTTGGAATTCCATTGTTTGTTACTTTGAGCAAGGAAAACGATACCAGCAGCTTTGGCATGATTAGAAAAAAACTCCTTGCCTTGAATTCAACGCTAACTGAAGTTGATTTACCTGCAGAATATGAAAAAGTCAAGACTGGTATTGATAATTATACAGACAAAGAGTTTTATGTCAAGCATGATTTCCCCCTTGTAGAAGATTCCGAGAATGAACAGGAAGAAGGGGAAGAGGAGGATGAAGAGGAGGAGGAAGAGGAGGAAGAGGAAGAAGAGGAAGAAGAAGAGGATGGATATGATTCAGATGTTTCATTAGCAAATCCTTACGTTAGTGCAGATTTTGGGTTTTCAATTATGTTTGTCCACGATTATACTCCAAAAATGAGTATGAATTTCCGTTCTAGATTTAATTATAATAGGAATGCAAATGTAAAGCAACCGGAAAGAATCATTAATGCTCCCATGCACAAACCAAGCTTCCAAGAATTCAAGAACTTGAGTGAACAATTATCAGCAACAAAAAGGAAATATTATCATTATCCAGATTATTGTCGTCAGAAATTAGATAAAGAAATGGAAGAATTAGTAGAAGAAGTGAATCAGGATATGGCAAACCAAGCAGATGTATCAGGAAGCTCGTCTGAGAATAATTCTGAAGAGGGTTACGTAATAGTGGATGGTACAACCACCGAAGAAGTCCAACCACAAGTACACGAACCAGTAATCTCGCAACAACTGGGTATGGGTTTACCGCCACCATTGCCACCGAGGAGAACCGAAATCCCAGTGCCGATCAATTCTTCAGATGAAGAAGAAACGGAAAGCGAAGTTGCCTTGGGAAGCTTATTTGATTCAGCTCTGAACTTGCCATTGCCTCCACCATCAACATATTCAGAATCTACTAAACCATCTAACGTGAATTCCCCCATGGAAGAAGTGCGTTCGACGGAAAATTCTCCAGACATAGATACTTTATTGGTTACTAAAGATACGATATTATTGTGTGATTGGAATCCGGAAATTTACGAAAAATGCTTCGATGACAGGCAGCAAACTTGGCAACAAATCCCCAATTTATCCAACCCAGAGCTAGAAAAAAATAAAGTAAAGTTTGAACGACAACGCAAAGCCAAAGTCTCGGTATACGACTGTGTGAAGTGTTTCAGCACCCCAGAAATACTAGGAGAACACGATTTATGGTTTTGCCCTCGTTGTAAGGATCATAAACGTGCTACAAAAACCATCCAACTTTGGTCGACTGGTGACATTTTGACCATTCACCTCAAGAGATTTCATAGTGCTCGAGCATTTAGCGACAAGATTGATATGATTGTCGACTTTCCTATTGAAGGGCTTGACATTAGTTCATATGTAGCCAACCCCAATTCTGGATATTGCATTTATGATTTGATTGCCGTGGATAACCATTACGGGGGAATAGGAGGTGGTCACTATACGGCACTGGTTAAGAATTTCAGAGATAATAAATGGTACTTGTTTAATGATTCCCGAGTAACCAGGATTAACCATACAGAGGAAATCATTTCCAATGCCGCATATCTATTATTTTACCGTAAGCGTACTCAGGGTGGGAATTTGGGAGGTGAAGTGTTGAACCAATTAATTGATACTGGTCGTAAAGAATATCAAGACCTTCTCCTAGAAAAGAAAAACAGAGTTGAAGTTGTATATGAAAAGACATGTCAATATGAAGAGATTGAAAATAAAGTAATTCAAGAAATTGAATTAGATAATGAATTAGAAGTGCGTAAAGGTCAATTACAGCAACAAGAAAGTTCCAATGCACAGTTCAATCTTGAGGAAACAAATTATGATTATGAAGAGGAATATGAAGAAGAGGAAGAACAACAAGAAGAAGGAGAAGAAGAACAACAACCTCACAACCAACAGGTAATCGACAACAATCCAGAAGAGGAGGAAGAGGAGGAGGAGGAGGATGAGGAGGAGAATAATAACTTTCGGAAACAAAGATTAATTTCTAAGGAAAACAATAATAGTAAAATGATCCAAATTAAAAGTAATGGTAGAACAGAAGTAACTTCTTCACCAATCCAAACTGGAGTTGACTCAGATGTCGACACCATGCCTAGTACTAATGTTTCTGGCGGTGCTTGAGTTAATGAATAGATTTGTACCCCCTAGCGTGTTTCTCTCTTTTTTTAATAGTATTATATCCACATCAAATTCTATAATAATTAAACAAAGTCGCTTCTAATCTTGACTGTAACTCACGTGATTCAATTATCGTTGTGATATTTTTTTTTTTTTTTATTTTTTTTTTTGGCCATGGTCCAAAATAAAGAAGCACCGAATAACCCCAGATTAACCAGAGGAGCTATCCAACACTAGAGAATAAGTAGTAGAGGCAATAATCAAACGGAATTAAAAGTGATTTCCAAATTTTTGAAAGCAAAACTCGCAACTGATCAATTATTTATAGGTGAATTGCTTGGTACCAGAAAAACGATTTCTGTTCACTGATAATGAGTTCCTTTTCATCCAAAGAACATAATGAAGCATCTATTATCAAGCAATTGTGTAAAGTGTTGCCAGGATTCTCAATTGATAAAGAGCAGTTGATTAACTGGGATCTTGAGCTATCAGATAAAGTATACGATTTCCACCATTTATCAAACGCCATTTCTGAATGTGTGATTGTTGATGTCAACGGCAATAACCCAAACTACCTAGAGTATCCTGAGTTCAGAGACTTGTTTGATCAACTAACAGAGTTGGATGATACAGAATACCATGAATTCAAAGTCATCATATATGAAATACTATTAAGTGTTATTTCTATGTCCTACAATTTGAAAATTCAATTATCCCAAAATAGATTCCTTGAGTATTTAATTGACATTTTCTTGAATTATTTATCCACTACCTCCATAGACGAAAATACCTTGCAACAAGTACACGTTCCAACTTTGTTGAACCAATATATACGAATGATAATCCTATTATCTGAATTAGGATGTGATACTAGTTACTTGAGAAAATTGCTAAGTCCGGTGATAGCCAAAACTAACCCATTCACCAAATTGATACTTCTTGAACTACTCCAGGAAATCTTCACCAAGTACCCAAGTCATTTTAAGTTTGCCTTGTTCAATAAGCAAACAAGTTTGCCCTTTGATAATGACAACTTAAAGAGCGCATTTTCCATACAATCGTGGTTCAAGATAAATAATCAATTGCACGATAATGAAGATCCGATTACATTATTTGTTTTAGCCAGCTCAAATTCGGCCAATGAGCTGTCATCCGCCACTACTTTAAAGGTTAAGTTGGTGAATTACAACCAATTTATGATAGAAATCGAAAATCATCACAATCGATCAAGAATAAAATTTCCATTCAATCAAGTCCTAAATATATCTTCCACTAATAATATATCCAATCAAGGATTTACCCATTTGGCTCTTACATACGACAATTATGCAAATTTGAATTTATTTGTTGATGGTGAATATAGCGAGTCTATTCCATGCCCCGATATTCACAAGGTCCTGTCTAATTGGAACAAACTTTATATTGGTAACGACTTTGACGACAACTTGGAAACCCATAATGACGAACTAATAGTGAAAGATTTTACATTGTTAAATACCGCATTATCTTATGAGTGGATCAACTTCCTATATAATTTGGGGTTGGGATACGATTGGGATTTTACCGAGTTTGCTAATGATAGTTTACTCAATTTATTGAAGAACTTGGGCTATGAAGCGTTGAGCAATATTTCAATGAAGTTCCGTGAAATCAAAGAGCAGAAGAATAACCCAAGCGCTCACCATCATCAACTATTCAAGGCAATGTCGTCTTCTCGAGGCCTGAGAACTCCCAGTAGGGATAGTATCATCCTTGATAGAAAGCAAAGTAATTTGGCAGGATCTGAAAACGTGAAAGAAGAAAGCATGTTAAATGACAAGGAATTGATCGTTAAATCATTGAGCGTGGTAAAGAGTGAAAATGTGCTATTCGACACCCATGAATATTTCCAACTATTGCAAATACAACAACAGGGTCAATTAAAGATGAGGCCTATTCGTTCACCCTCTGTTTGTCTTTATAAACCAAATTCGGTTAATTCTGCCTTTTACAGTATAGGTGGAACTGCCTTGTTGTTGAAGTTGTTAGAAATGTCCCTCGAGATTGCAAATATGAAATTAAGAGACACCATGTTTTATCGGGGCTTGTCGCTTTTATTCACCGTTCTTTCTAATAATTGGAGATTGCGTAAAGAATTTGAGGAATTCCACGGGTATGGCATTCTATGTATTTTCTTGTCTAAATTTAAGGAACATAATAAGTCGCTAAGTTTTGCATTGATTTATAATGCCAAGGAGGCCCCAGAAAGCACCCTTGGATACCAGGGGGAAAACTTGTTGAACATGTTTTTGAGATTTGTGGGTTATGACTTTGCTAACCCATATGAATCGATGATTGTTAATCCGCTTGCATACAGATACTTGGTACTAAATTTTGACCTACATTATGGAAGTGAATCATTTGAGTACTTATTATTCCAACTACAGATCTTGCTTGGTGGTTGCAGGCAACTGGAGCATAATTATTCCGAACTACACAAAATGAAACTATTACGTAGACTAATCCAATTTTTGAAAACACTGGCACTCGACGACAAAAAGTTATCCAATTCGTTTAAAGATCAACTAGCTCAGACATGGTCCAGCATACTTTTGTCAGACTCATCTGTGGAGACAATCAAATCAACTTCGTCATATATCACCTATTCGTTGTACAACTCTGAATGTTCTACCGAATGTGGAATAATTGCATTACAAGTGTTAACCGATAATGTCTGCGATCCAAACACTTCCATTAAAACTTTGAAGAAAATTTCTCGGTCCATTACCGTTCATTGGATTTTGTTACTATTCAGGTTTAAAGGGTCACAGGTGGTGGCAGATTGCGGGATTCGTTTCTTAACAAAATTATTCAGAATTGTCGGTCCACATATTATGAAGCAATTCTTCCAGGTAAACCATGGACTAGATGTTTTAACCCTGTTCCTAAAGGATTGGTGGGATAACGATGTTGTATTGTGTTCTATATTCCTTTCCAGTTTCGGTATCGATACCGAACATTTAAGTGGAGAATATCCTGCCAGGAGTAAAGATTTAACTGCAGTTATCAAGAGAAATATTGTCGATTTGACTCAACTAGTTATCCCAGAGTTTTTGATATTATTAAATAACTTGGTATTAAGTGCAATGTATGCTTTGAATCTACTGGCAGGGAAGTTATTGAGCAATCCTTCCAGTCCAATCGCCAAAAATTCAGAAGAAAATGTTACCCTTTCTTTGAATGTTTTACATTTAATCAACGAGTATGTGGACTCTTTGGCTTTGGGATTTGAAAAATGCAAACCGCTCGGTGAATTTTATTTGAGCAAACCGTTCCTTGAATGTATTGTTGAGTTGTTATCCTATCTTAAACTATCTATTAATTGGGACGACAATGATATTCAGAAAGCAATGAAATATAGTTATGAAAAACTAATCAACGTGTTGGCAACTTTCTATATTGCAAACATATCGAATGATAACTTCCTTCAAGGTTTCGAAAGCTTGAGTGATTTCACACAGAAGTTGCTATTATCCTTAGTATTCCCCAAGATATTTCAGCACGTTAATGAGTTTATTACTGTTTCCAAATTTGTATTCAATGAAAAGGTGTTCTATTCAAATACAATTCATGTTTTATTATGCTATAATGATCAACTATTGAAACAAAATTATTTTATCAATCAACCGGATTTGGATACATTCATCTTGTGTTCAATTTCAATTATTGAAAATACAGGAAATACCACTTACCAGCATTTAGCGAGATTGAAAACAGCTCTTGGCGAAAATATTCAATTGAAGTTCCTCAAGTTGGCAGAAGATTGTGAGGTGATTCCAAATAGTGGGTTTGAGAATTTGGAGAAATCTTTGAAATTTTTCCTATATAGACAAGTTACCATTCTTCGCCAAGATGTTCTCAGTGCTGATGGGTTGGCAAAGGTAATAAAGTTATTGCTTGGTTCCATCTTGACCCCGAATCAGGTCCATCATAATAGAAATTTGGAATTATCCTTCAATTTTCTTAGAACATGTTTCCTCATGAGGCAGGATGATTATTCGCATGTCATCATCCATTTCACCACCGACAAACTGTTCCTTGAAGAGTTTTTTAATAATTTGGTATCGAAAAATGACTTTGAAACATTTGCAAGATTAGAAAAGTATCCACCATATGTAAGAAATTTGGTTAAAGAATCTCATTTGATAAGACAAAATAGTCTTCAGTCCGACCAGCTCAAGATTATTGACATGATAAGCGTTACCCTACACAATGGTGGAAAGTTGGGAAATATGAACAGCATTTACATCAAAAGTTTCGAGAAAGACTGTGAGCTGCTTAGGTTACAGACAGTAAATGGGGAGCTTCTTAAGCTGAACAGAGCAATTCAGGATAGCCAAGAGAATAATCAATTTTCTATATCAAACTACCATTCATTGAAGATTGAGATCAGTAGACTTTATGAGGAAGAAAAAGAAAACAACTATGTGGTTGATTATATTGAAAACTCTGACAGGATGAGAAGACGATTAATAATGGAGGATCAATTGCCCGAATCGGAAAGATTGTCATATAACATAAACATTCCATTGAAGACCATTGACTCATTCGATGCTGAACTTTCATTTGACATGCACGAGTATGATTTTGCCCTCGCTGCTCAAGGGATTGATACGTTGAGCCTCTCGTCGGCTGATGCTTATGACGATGGTGGCTCTTTTGAGGTGGTGGAGAGTAACGGTGAACCGGCCGGGGAAGATTTAGAAATTGTTAATACCTATGAGGACAAAAACAGAAAGGTACTTCGAAGTTTAATTATTGGAGATCAGATTGTTGTTCTGTGGAACGTTAGTCAAATCAATGGGTTAGTTCCGGTTGAAAGTTTAATGATTTTAGGAACAAACTATTTATATCTAATTGAAAATTATTTCCATTATCAAAATGGTAAGGTTGTTGACGTTGAAGATGCTTCGGCCGAGTTAAGAGATCCTATATTGCAGTTGGTCAATTCCCAATCGAGTAACCTTTTAAAAACCGAGAGCAAATCACATAGGAGTAAGAATTGGAGCTTAGAAACGTTGAGTTGTATTTCAAAGAGACAATTCTTGTTGAGGGATATTGCCTTGGAAATGTTCTTTAGCGATGGAGCTAGCATACTAATTACTTGTCTAACCACCAAAGAGAGAGACTCTATCTATTCAAAATTACACGTATTTGCTACTGGTAAAGGAATTGACCATGACCTTATGCAGGCTCTACATGCCACCTCTCAGTATTCATCACTTTTGGGGACCAATAGTTCATTGAGTGGTGCTTCTTTTTTGACATACAAACTAGCATCGGCATTTTCTCAAGCACCAGCTGCACCCGTTGGGTTTATTTCTGCAACCAAGAAATGGAAAATGGGAGAAATGACCAACTTTTATTACTTGATGATTATCAACACCTTAGCCGGAAGAACATTGAATGATTTGACCCAATATCCAGTTTTCCCTTGGGTTATTTCTGATTATACCAGTGACACGCTTGATTTATCAGACCCGAAAACCTTCCGTGACTTGTCAAAGCCAATGGGGGCACAAACCGAAGCAAGAGCAAATCAGTTTAGAGAGCGATTTGAAGCCTTGGATAGTTTGAATGACCCCGATTCTCCTGCTTTCCATTATGGTACTCACTATTCATCTGCAATGATCGCCTCTTCGTTTTTGATTAGGGTCAAGCCATATGTGCAATCATATCTATTGTTACAGGGTGGTAAGTTTGATCATGCGGATAGACTATTTAATTCCATTGAAAAAGCTTGGAATTCAGCTTCAAGAGATAATACCACCGATGTCCGAGAGCTCACCCCTGAATTCTTCTATTTACCAGAATTCCTTGTAAATGCCAACCATTTTGAATTGGGAAAGCTTCAGAATGGTGAATCCCCCAATGATGTTATTCTACCACCATGGGCCCAGGGAGACCCCAAGATATTTATTGCTAAGAATAGAGAAGCTTTGGAAAGTCCGTATGTTTCTGCCAACTTGCATTTATGGATTGACTTAATTTTTGGATATAAACAGAGTGGTCCAGAAGCAGTCAAAGCTTTAAATATTTTCCATCACTTATCATACAATGGGGCCATCAACCTAGATAACATTAATGACGAAATGGAAAAAAGAGCTGTTATCGGTATGATCAACAATTTCGGTCAAACGCCAAGTAAGATTTTCAGCAAACCTCATCCCCAAAAGGAAGTGCTCAATCTACCCAATTATTACTTGGCCTTATTTGAAAGTTATACCCCGAGATTGATCTTTGAATCCAAGTTTAAATTGCCAGTTTTCAAGTTGGAAATGAGTTCTAAAGATAGCAAAAAATTGGTTGGACGACCAAGGTGTGTTACAAGTGAAGACGATTTGTTAATTAGGAAAGCTCATAACTTCAAGTATGACAGTGGGTCTTTAATTATCAACCAGCGACTATTTTTAAACATCCACCTGTGCAATATTACCAATATTCTACAAATCGGACATCGTTTATTCTTATCGGCTGCTGAAGACGGTATAATCAATGTTTGGAGGTGTGAGTTGAAACATGTCACCGCGATACAGATTCAAGCTACTTTGCGTGGTCATTTGTGTTCTGTTTCTCAAATTTGTTTCAGCAAGAGTTTCAAATCGGGTGCAAGTTTGGACGTTAGTGGGGTGGTAATAATTTGGGATTTTGCTAGATTTAGGTTTGTGAGAAAGATTTCTCCACCTATTTTGGAACCAGATGGTTCGAGAATCGCCATCTCTAATGATACGGGGAACTTTGCCACATTTTATTCCCAAGGAGGTCTGGCAGTGCTACTGATTTACAATATTAATGGAGAATTAGTGGTTAGTAAGAGATTTAACCATTTTGAAGAAAAGAAGGTTGGTGTTATTGGATTTGCTTCCATAAATGATCCCCTGGTGGATACAGGAAAGAATCTGTCTATTATCAATCATATATATTGGTCAAATGAGATTTTCGCAATTGCCTGGGGTAAATCTGTGGAAATCTGGGAACTTATTACTAATGATGATGGGTGGAAGTTGAAGAACTTGGATAGTATCATGTTAGAAGGTCACATAGCAGGGGACATTACCACTTTCGAGTTGTTTAAGTGTTCCGATGTTGATAGTGATGACAAATTGGTAAGAGGATCGTTGAAATTAGTAATTGGTGATTCAACGGGTAGAGTTTATACTTTATAGGTTGTTAAATAAAAAACAAGGGGAGTGAGGTGGGTGTGTAATGGTTTTATATCTCGCTATACATTTCCCAATTTGGGAAAGATGGGGCGATACGCCGTGCCGCTAATTTTTCACTCACAACTTTCTTTACAATTTTTTTTTTGTGTGGGGGAAGTGGGGGTTTGTTCTAGAATTGAAAATTAAAACTAACCAATCTCCTTGTAACATACTGATTTTAAATAGAAGATAAGTGATATCAATTAAGTTACGTACTCGGAAACCAATGAAACACAAAGATAGTACTAAGGTCAACGAGATAGAATTTGTTACTCTCTCTTGTGCGGGGGGAGCATCACGTGCCCCGCCAGAAGCTTCTATAGAGAGTCCAAGAAGTTCTTCTCCGGAAAATGTTGATGATGATTTCCCCGATGGCGGAGTCAAAGCATATACCGTTGTTCTAGGTTCCTTTATTGGCTTGGTGGGTAACTTTGGTACTCTTAATTCGATAGGTGCCATTCAAGCCTATGTTGCAACCCATCAATTAGAGGGAGTTAAGACATCTACCGTATCTTGGATTTTCTCCATCTACTTGGCGATCGCATTTGCCAACACGATGTTTGTAGGCCCATTCTTTGATGTCAAAGGTGCTACATGGCCGTTGCTTATAGGTACGGTTATGGTCTTTGGTGGTCTTATGGCAGTGGCTAATTCCAGCACTGTTCCCCAGTTTATTTTGTCGTTGTCTATCTGTGTGGGGTTGGGAAATTCCCTTAACATTTCTCCATTGATTGGAGTTTTAAGTCATTGGTTTAATTTGAAAAGAGGTAGAGCAATTGGCTTAGCAACTGTTGGTGGGTCTATTGGTGGTATGGTTATTCCCGCCATGTTGAAGTCTCTTTATCCTAAAGTTGGATTCGCCTGGGCTATTAGAATACTCGCATTCTTTTGTTTGGGTTGCATGATAACTTCAACATTTCTTTGCCGAGAACGAGTGTCTAGGAAGCTTCGCTCCTATGAAGAAACGGAGAAGTATAAACAAATATATCATCAAGTTGAAGAATTATTCGACTTTAAGTCATTGACAGATCCTTGTTATACATTTTGTATTTTGGGGACGTTTGCAACCGAAGTATCTTTGATGTCATTATTGACCTATCTTGCCACATATGCAATTGCTCAGGGAATGAGTGAATCAGACTCGTATATATTGCTTACGATTTTCAATGCTACTGGTATTCTCGGGAGATTAGTTCCAGGATATTTGTCAGACAAACTAGGACACTTCAATATTATGATCTTGATGCTTATTGGTTTCACCTTCTCCCTCTTGGTTCTTTGGTTGCCATTTGGGTCTCGGTTTGGTGTTTTATATGCTTTCTCGGCAGTATGTGGTTTTTTCAGTTCTTCGATTTTAAGTTTGACCCCAGTGTGTATAGCAGCAATTACTCCTGTCTCCAAATTTGGTCAAAGATATGGTTTATTGTATTTCTTCGTTAGTGTGGGAAATTTATTTGGTATCCCGCTCAGTGCAGTGATTATAGGAGAAGGAACCAAGCACCAATACCAAATGTTTGCCGTCTATTGTAGTGTTTTTGCTGTTGTGGGTACATTTTGCTGGATTATAAGTAGATACTGCGTTGTTGGATTTAGGTTCAATGTAAAAGTGTAGAGTTGGTTTTATATTTATTATTATTATTATGTGTGTGTGTGTATTTGTATATATATATATATAAGGTAGAAGAATTACTATCGCCTTCTTCTTGCGTTCTTCTCGTTGGTTGCATTCTTATTGGTTTTGGCACCAGTAGACTTTGGTGCTTCGACTGCATGGACTTTTTCAAGTCTTTCTCTTGCCGCTTCAATTGGGACATCTTTAAGGGTGGCAGCAAATTCCGGATTCACGATTTGAATAATATATGGCGTAACCATGATAGCAATCAGAATGGTGAAAAGAATAGTGTATAGTCTATTTCTGAAAATGAATCCAACAGGACTATTCATGATCATTTCTCCTAATGATCCCAGGGAACGTTCATAAAATTCCTTGGTTTCCATAAATTGCAAAACTAACGGTTTCTGGGAGATTTCCACTTGGGATGTCTGATTATAACTATCAGAATTCAAGAAATCTTGGTAGGCGTAGATGTTTTCGTTAGCGACGATAATTCTATACCTGTTGGTATAGAAGTTAAAGTCATAAGAATTGACAACCAATTCATATTCCCCGTTAAGCAAGTTATCATATTTAAACGAGTAATCATCATTGACCAATGCTGATGTACTTGTGAAATCAATATTGTCTTGGCCCAAGTTATACAAGTCAACTTTAATTCTAATTGGGTAATTATTACCATTTACCACAATGGCATTTTTGGTGTGAAATACTTCCTGGACTTGCTTAGGTATGTTATCAATGCGTCCCCTAAACCCCACTGCTAGGCAAACACTTGCATATGTGATGATTGACACTATGAATTGCAGTAAAAGCATTGCTGATTCGATCTAATTGAACAGGAGATTTCAAGCCAATCTCCATTTAAAAACGAAAGAAGAAACGGTTGAAAGGTTGAAAGGTTGAAAGGTTGAAAGGTTGAAATGAGATTTTTTTTGGTGAATGTTACCCGCACTTTCAAAGTGGTATAAAAATACATCGAGGTTTGTTAATGAAAAAAAATTTTTTTTTTTTGCATTTCCTTTTACTCTTTTTTACTTCTCTATTGTACACGTATGTGTATTATTGTAGGGCATCAATTCTTTAAAGGGTTTCGTGCTCTTTTATCTACGATTGCTGCTCTCTACAACACATACCAGAGTATACTAGTCTTGTGTTTCTTTCGGGAAACCAAGGGTAGTCACGGAACATACGGGCGTGGTTGCCTAAAGACGAGTTAGAGTCAAGAAGGTATTTATACTTTCTCTGCCTCTTGCTTAATTCTTAATTGCAACTGGGCATTCTAGCCTCCAAACAAACTATTAGTAATGAGAAACCTCTTTATGATATTATATTATATTATATTACCTACTCACTCAAAGAGAGAAGATAAGATCAGTTTCTGGTCGGTTTCAAACTTCTCGAGCCCCATCTATCATAACAGTACAATCCAATGGCAATAAACCCGAGACCGATGAACTGTTCGGTGGATATTTTGCCAAACCACTTGGTGGGATCGGATGGACCTGAATGGCCCACTGCAAAAATAATACTTACTGCAATTAACAAAATTCGTTTCATCATTGATGCCACCGAATACGATAATGCCGGTATCAGCCCTAACAAGTGGAATGACAATAAAAATTGGAAAAAATGGGATAACGAATCTAAAAATATCAACACTAGTAAAGTAATCACCTCCGAGGTAGTATGAACCGTACCCTCGCTTGGTAATTCATTAGTGAGTTGAGCATAGATTTGAGGAAACTCATTCACAAAAAACCCTCCCATGGAGAACGCAGATCCCACTAATGAGCAGCACAAGATGATGGTTAACTTATCTGGTTTTGCAATTTTATCTAATTCAAGTTTTTCTACAATGAAACCAAAGGGGTTGTTAACTTTGGCATTATTATCATAAACTGTCTGGGCATATTCCAGGGGGGAATAATTGTAATTCTCTCGCTTCTCATTTAATGTCAAATCTGAGGTAGAATATGGCAAATGAATCGATGGTCTCTGTCTCATATGTTGTTTTGCTTTAGCTTTGTACAAGGCATTTGGGAGTTTTTCACCATTGACATAAACATCACTGGTAATTGGGGTGCTAGGACGCGTCAACTCTGTATTCAATACTAAGGAGGCTGGATTGTGTTCCTCTTCGTCGGAATTGTCCCAACTTATTAATTGTTTTCCATAAATGTTCTGGGCTGCAAAGATGATTGTACTTATCAAACAATAGATAATACCAGTAATATGTTTTCTATCCAAATCTTTAGATTCATTAGCTAATAAATTCTTCTTTGAATTACTAATTGAATCAGAGGTTATGATCAACATAACTCCTGCTAGTAAAGGTATCAATGATAGATAGGTAATGAAAGGGAAAATAACTTTATAGATTGTACGGTAGCCAGTGACAATCAACAACGGAGATAATGCTTTGATACTTGATGTTGTCGATAATGGAATTAATGAAGTAGCATTTAAGGAAAAGTATTTGCCGACGAATTGAAATAATCCAAGTGGTAAGATTTTCACAAGCATTGGTATCTGAAAAATTGGTTTCGACGGATCACTAGGAACCATGCCTTGGGGAAGAACTTCAACAAGCTCAGGAAACATTCGAGTAAATGAGATCAATGTGAATGATAAACCAGCTCCAAAAAGGAACTGGCATTGAGATAGGAATAGTGGATAGGGAAATCTGGTTAATATCAACTTGGTTAGCTGTGAAGTAATTGATGACACAGTATACCACAAGAGACACGTTAGGGTAGTTTTGACGGAAATTGGAGGTAGCAATTTTTCAATTGAATTGGGCATTTCTATAGGTATATTAAGAGCGAGCGGTAGTATGAAGTATATGTAGAACTAGTGGAGAGACCTTATCGATGGTGGTGGTGGTGATGAGGTGTGACCAAAAATTTTTTTTGATAATTTGGTTATTTAATAGTGTGAATGAATCTTGATGAGATGCGTTCATATAAATTAAGAAATATTAACAATGCCTGACCTCAGGTGGAAAGGAGCTATACCTAAAACAATGCAATGGGTTCTATAAATTGGTAGGGAGGTGGGGGTCGGGTAGTAGGGGGATTGCTCAGTGTTTGGTTTTTATCTCTTGAAATTTCTTAAACAATGGCCCCCAATAGTTTGAAAAAAAAATCCCTTGTGGGTTATTTTTTGTAAACTGATTGCGAAAACTATTAGTGAGTTCAACATTGTCAAGGGGTTTAATGTGAGAATGCTACAAAAAGAAGAGGGGGAGGTGGGGAGGCGAGTGCGAGTGCGAGTGCGACTGCAAAGATATCTTTACGATGTCTATAAAACGTCAACTAAGGTATATAGACGAGAAGTTTAGAAAATCGTGGAATTCTGGTTATATTAATGGAATTTTTTTGCTATAATTTCTAAGAGAAAATTACCAGGCAATTACTTGTCGAAACAGAACAACTTTTTTCTTTTTTTAATCAAGGTTATTCATTATCAGCCAATTTACTAGCATCAAAGTCTTTGGCGAAGTTATAACCTTTATCATACGACGTGCCAGGGTTATTCCAACCATTTACAAAATCGAAATCAGTTTTAACCCAATGTGCAAACGGATAACAGGGTTGAGTTTTTATCGGCATTTGTTCATTAATAACACCCAACTGTACTTGACGTTCGATTAACGAATCAAGATACTGAGAAATATGATTTCTAACAAACGGAAACCTTTTATACTCCAAGATCTGTTGGGGTCCTTCAAATATGATCTTTTTGATCAATGATGGAATCATAGGTTCATCCTTCATTTCTTCAAGGGAATAATATAACGGGTGATTAGAGAAGATGATAGCTTTGGTGTTGGGTAGCCTTCTCAACGTCTGTCTCTCAATTCTAACCCTGAAATCTCGAGGATCAGTACAGTCCAAGGTTTCCTTGACATTGGGTTTAAATCTCGCATCCTGGTGAAGATCACTTACTCTTAATTTGTGATCCCAGGTTAAACTCCAACTAGCGCGTTCTACTGGCTCATGGCAATGAAGTTTTTGAAACCATTTCTCCATCGAACTTTGTAATTTCTCTTTATAATAAGGCACTTCTCCATGAATTATATCCAATGGTTTACCTAAAATAGGTCCTACTTGAAAAGACCCTCCTGGAAACGGAACAGCAGCGGCAACGAGATAATGTAACCCATCTTTGGCATTCTGTTGTACTACGTAAAAGTCTTCCTTGGCAAGTTTGGAAATATAAAAAAATGGATGTTGCTTGAGTGGCAAAGTCATATCTAACACTTCTTGAGTAATTTCATTCCTGATAATTTTCCCGCCTGGTTCCATTTGTTGCAAAACTACAAATAATAAAGGATACCTATTAATCAAATGATCCACCACCGTTTCCATCAATTCGAAACAGGCATCATAACTTTCTGGCAACCAATCGAAATTCTCTTTTCCATATTTATTTCCAATCCGGTGTTTCTCTTCGATATAATGAACATAATACCTATCCATATCCAACCAATGGTTTATATCTAGCTTGAAAATCGACATGGTTTGATGATAGGGCCATCTGAAAGGTCTCCACGGACGATCATCGTAATTCTTCACTTGCTCCGGGGTGATCATTAATGGAGTTGGTTTGGGTAGTGGAGTTTCAGACCTATGAGTTGCTGCCTTCTTTTCTCTTGGTGTTTTACTGTTGGGAGTGGCCGTGTAGCGAGTGAACAACCCCTGGAGTTGTTGGTAGGATAGTAGCATCGACACTACTACCAAGAGAGCAATTAAAGGTCCTGCCATCTGAATGCCGGGAAGGATAGAGTACAACCACACCATATTGACAATGAACGAATAGAGGACTAATTTGCCATTTTAATAGAGCAAGTTCATCTTCATCCTCATTTTCCCATTAGGTAATTTGGGGGTAATCTACAAAACAATGGAGTATTCCAAAAACAGAAGTATCCGATAATAGAGATAAGCGACTTAAAAACAAAACCCCCCCAATCACGACAAGACAAAAAAAAATGACGGGACAATATGACCATCAGAGATATCTCTGATGGTTAGGTAACAATTGGCTACAACCAGGTTATGAACTATTTTCTAGTGTAGTGGCTTTAGGCTCATTGTTAACTTTTCCCATTCCGAAATAGTAAATGTAGTGTGACCAGCCTTGCTAACCAATCTAACCTAAGAGATAATCAGTCTCTTGAATAGCTCATACAACATAATGTATTATCATAGGTATACCCCTTGCTAGTAAGGTCTTCTTATGGCTGATACTTTGTTGAAGTTCTTCCCATTGGAAACCGTTTTGCAGCAAGTTTCTCAGGTGCATCACTTTTGGTGAAACTCAGAAACTCTCCCTCCCCTCAAGATATATCTGACTTCTACCCAAACCACTGCTACCACCACCACCACCACTACTACTACACAGAAAGAGAAAACTTTTAATCCAACGTTATTTTATATATTATATTTTATATTAATAAAATAGAAGATGCATGATACAAAGTTTTAAACAAAATACAAGAACCAGAATAAACCCAAGTAAAATCACAATCTTCTACCTCTTCTACCACCCTTTCTTCTAGTAGAATCAGATGGAACTGGGGTAACATCTTCAATTCTACCAATTCTTAAACCAGATCTGGCTAAAGCTCTTAAAGCAGATTGACCACCTGGACCTGGGGTCTTGGTCTTGGTACCACCGGTAGCTCTTAATTTGATGTGGACGGCAGTAATACCGACTTCTTTACATTTTTGAGCAACATCTTGGGCAGCCAACATAGCGGCGTATGGGGATGATTCATCTCTGTCAGCCTTGACTTTCATACCACCAGTAACTCTGGCAATGGTTTCCTTACCGGATAAATCAGTAACGTGAACGAAAGTATCGTTGAAAGAAGCAAAGATACGGGCGACACCGAAAACTTGGTTAGTATCTCTTTGACCTATAAATATGTTAGTATGACACGTTCGACATGGGGGGGGCTTTATACAATACCCAGATGTGATAATGGAAGAAAAAAAGAAATCGTTTTGTATGGTGGCGGTGGTGGTGGTCGTTTGCGAGAATTAAATTTGGTGGTGGGTTGGTTGGTTGGTTGGAATATATCTCTTGATAATTGTGAAAAATTTGACGACTAGGCTTAAACTCAAATGTACCAGGTTGTTTCATGAATATGCCAGTGCAAAAAAATAGTAATGCGTAATGGTGGTTGTATCAAGTATAATACTCCAAACCTTTTTTTGTTTCGATATATCGTTGATAGGTAATAGTTGACTTTACTTTCTCCATGTTATGAATTGACGTGGGAATATATTTCTCGTTTAAATCATAATCACTTATTCTCCTTGATGATTCCAATTACTTTAAGATCCTTCTTCATTTTTCCTTCTCCATCTGGTCTCGTTGATTATTGCTAATAGCACATACCAGAAGACATGTTTAATGATATTACTGTATACTAAGATTGTATTAGAAGAAAGTATAGAATTTTTAATTTTGATTGATTCTTTTTTTTCCCTCTTCCTGCTTCTCGCACAGTGTGTGAAGCGTTTGTTAGTGTGTAAGAGGTTTTTTTTTTTTTCCTCTCTCTCTCACCATCGAAAAATTTTCAGACCTTGTTTGTCAGGTTGCATCCATCCTGCAATACTTAATACAGCCATATGCAAACTTTAAGCGCATCACGTGTGGAGGTATAGATATTAGGGTTATGCCCTAATATCATTGCCATAGAGATGATTTTTTTTTTCAGGCCTATATTCATTGCTCTCTCTCGATAATATCAAACAGAGGCACCGTTACTAGGTACACGTTAGTTAACTATTAAATCATGATGTTTATTAAATATGCAATTTTATTATATAGATATACAAAACACATTTAGTAGACGAAACCTAAGATCTTACCAGAAACGTGCTTTCTTCTAGCTTCTTCGTGATCCATGATACCAGCAGAAGTGGTCAAGATAACATAACCAAATTGTCTAGCTGGTAATAAGTTATCAGTCCATCTTTCAATATCGTTAATCTTGACGTTGAATCTTGGGGAGATGACACCACACTTGTTTAATCTACCGTTTAATTGAACAACAATCTTACCGGATCTGTGGTCATCGATGTATTCGAATTCACCAATGTAACCGTGCTTTTGCATAACGGTCAAGAATTTGATGATGACCTTGGAAGATGGTCTGATCAAAACTTGACGCTTACCGGTTTTTTCAGCGTTGTTGATAGCATTTAAAGCATCAGCTAAGACGGAAGTTCTAGTCATTTTTTAATTATTGATGGAGTGAAAAGAAAGAGTAGTACGATGGATTTTGATGGTGGTGGAAAATTAATTTTTCTTTTTTTGCTTCAAACCAGTTGAGAACCTAAACAATCGTTATTGCCCTAACCTGTAACCAATTTTCATAAAAGCAGTCACAACATACAGTTTCCTGGATATGTTTACATGTTACAGTCAAGATGTAAAATAACCAGGGTAACCTACAAAAAAATCCGTTCATTTGTGAACTAACCTGCAAAAAAAAGATTTTTCTCTCCCTTGGTCGCTGTTTGTCTCACTGGCGCACTCACTTTCACCTTCAATGTTAGCGGAATGAAAAAAAAAAAACTCTTTCAAATTTTTTAGGTGAATTCTTTTTAGAGATTTCTTTCTTTCAAGCTCATTGAATTATTAAAGATGCCTGTATGTACCAACTGCTAATGGTGTGGGTTTACATGGAGAGAAGAGACAACGTAGATGTATCAGACAGCAAACAGATACTCGAACAGGAATGCAAACCGGTATTGACAGAAGGGGGTGAGGTTCAGCAACTATCACTTGTCTAGGAATGAAAATTGAACGGTCATCATATATTCAAAATAGTGTGACAACCACAAGAACAACAACCATGCATGATATATCCTGACCTTTAAACTCCAATCCATGAAGATATCCACACCCACATATATACACACCTTTTGATCAATATACTAACATTTCAATTTATAGTCTCAAAAATCTTTCAGAACTAAGCAAAAGTTAGCTAAGGCCCAAAAGCAAAACAGACCATTACCACAATGGATCAGATTGAGAACTGATAACAAGATCAGATACAACGCTAAGAGAAGACACTGGAGAAGAACGAAGTTGGGTATCTAAGCAAGCTATATCTTGGGTTTCTTATTTACAATTATTTAAACAAGTCATCAAAGTTTGTTGTGAGTGGGGTTTATACATACCTGTTTGTCACTCTTGTTTAATCAAGAACTATTTACTTTGATATATATATTGGTATTTTTGATTTGATGGGAGGATGATGATGATCATGGTCTGTCTTGACCCGCCTCTATTGTATACAAAATAATGGGTCAATACGATTTTCTTTATAGCATTTTAATATATTAGTTATACTCAGATTCAGCAGAGGAGCGTCGTATATATGGGAATGGGAATGGGAACTTGTAGTATGGGTGTTATATTGTCAATGAGACTTCTCCAGTAGTAGAAGCGCAGTCTCGATCGACTGTTTCTCCCAATGCAATTCATAAACCTTTTTAAAATATTTATTGTATATATATATATAAGATACACTTTAGTCTACACAGGTGAATTAAATTTCTTCTTCTTTTTTTGGTTATTAGATACTAGTAAGTATAAATAACATTCTATTAGCATTCAACGTCCTTATCTGGCAATACAAATGAAACAATATATCCTTCCCTAAACTTCTTCTTCGAAAACAGTCTCGATAGGCTTTTCCATCAATGAAGCATGAGCCCCAACTGTGACGGCACTGGAACCAATCAACCACATCATGGTGGAGATAGGACTTGCCAAGAACCCTAAAGGAACAGCAACAATTAATAAACCAGTATATAATTGAGAAGTGGAATATTTACCAAATGGAGTAACCAAATCTTGACCCTCTAATTTATTGATACCATAAACACCACCAACGACAAAACAAGTAACAAACAACAATAATATGTTGGTGACAAGAGCGTAGATACTCAATATAGAAACAATGGCAATATAATTACCCGAGAAGTAACCCAAGTTGAAACCAACTCTATTCTGGATTTCACCAAAGTTAGCCGGTTTGGAGACTCTTCTGAAATCAAAAAACTCTTGTGGAGGTCTAAGTTTGGAAATGGTGGATTGAACTGAACTAAAATCACTTCTGATTCTCTCTAAATTGAATCTATCTGACACATTGGTAAATTGCTAAAAGAAAAGCGCTGGTTAGTAATGAATCACATCAGTTATATGGTGTATACACTCTAATAGTGTATCGTTGATACTTCCACATACGGCTAAGTTTAAGTATTGAGACATGGTAGTTGTTATTCTGTCTATTTGTGATCTATCGACGATAAGTATCAAGGTATTAAATAAAACTCTCAGACAACCGGTGAGACAGACAGACAGACAGACAGAGAGAAAAAAAAAAAAAGAAAAGCAAGAAAAAATTACGTGTCTGTTGATCAATCTTATTTTTCTATTCCCTGGTGCACGTTACTATTGTTCTAGAAACAATAGGCTGTGATATCAGAAGAATGACACACACCACACTACACAACATACTGGACACTGCCCAGCCCAGCCCTGTCCCTCCCCTCCTATCACACTCTACACTCTACGCCTGAGAAAATTGTAATTATCATTAGAAACAACCTACGTTCATATATTCCGCACCCCCCCCTGTTTTATCTTCATCTCCTATATGTTTTCTCTCTCCCGCTCCCCCCTCCTTCCTCCTTTACAAACCCAAATCCTTCTTAACCATAGCTCTACAAATTGGATGGTAACTCAGTTCAAACTTCTTGAAATAACAAACTGCCAATTCACGATCTACTTCGTTTAATAAAGCATAACCGGGTCTCACAAACTTCATTCTTCCTACCGTACCTAACCATTCTCCCAACTTAATTTTAAATTCTGATCTTTCACTACTAACTTGTAAATAATACCATCTGAATAATATCTCAGCATTAAGAGTTTCATCGTATTCCTTGTAGATTGATTCCATCACCTTTAATAATTCTTGATTTTGTTTCCAACTGAACTTTTCGACTTTATCATACGAAATTAATGTATCTAAAAACACCACTGATTGATTAGCAGTAAAGCCCTTGATATCGTCTTCAGAAAATACCCCGGTGGGAACTTCTTTTCCAGCATAACTATACCATTTACCGGCTAAATCATAACATTTATCAGCAATGGTTGTGTCGAATTTAGGATCAATAGGTGGCATTCCAGGTTGAAATAACCATTTTTCCCAATCAATAGAATCCAATTCTTTAGTCTTATCACTAAAGAAATCGTATAAAGTATCAATGAATTGATAAGTATCTAATGAAATATATCTAAACTTCTTGAAATAATATGGAATAAATTTATCAAATACTTTCTTACCACCAACTTTCTTTTCGATATGGAATAATAAATTAAACCCCTTTTCATAAGGAACAGTGGAAAATGCATCATCTGGATCCTCTCCCTTCTTTAAATCCTGAACCAAGGTAGAAAACTTATCAGCAGTATCACCCATTGCTTTAATACTATTTTCCAAGTCGTTCCAACCAATAATAGCATTGAAATGTCTCATGGATTCACCATATGCTTCCGCTTCCGGGTGGGCAATACCACGTTCAATAGCTTCAGCAATGGCAATGCCTTCAAGAATTCGCCTTTCTAAATACACAGTCCAACCTTCATTCAACCAAAAATGTTCCCAAGAACAATTGGTAACTAAATTACCTGACCAAGAATGAGCCAATTCATGAGCAACTACACTAACTTGAGATCTATCTTTACAGATCAAAGTAGGAGTTAATTGACACAAATTTGGAATTTCCATACCTCCATAGGGAAAGCTTGAAGGTAAGATTAGTGAATCAAATCTTAACCATTCATATTCAAAGATTAATTTCTCAGCAATTTGAATAAAGTTTTCCATATCTTGTTCAAATTCCCATTGACAATCTTTAATATTACATGGTTCTGAATAGACATATGAACGTGGGCCGACGGTGGCACTTACGATATCTCCAGAATCAATCGAAACAAGATATGCTGGAATTGGCACTGGTTGGATGAAGTGGTAAACATCGTCCCCTTGTTTGGGTAATGGTCTACCCGACATTAATGTGGGTAAGGGTGATTTGGCAGAAAGGGTATAGGTAGATTTAAGTGCTGGAGTATCAAAGCAGGGGAATAAACTTCTAGCGTGAATAGCTTGACATTGACAGAAAAGATATGGTGCTTGTTTTCCATCGGTGGCTTCTTTATCCAAAAATTGCAAGGCAGTACACTTGTCAGTAGTTTGGAAACTGATAGATAATTTAAACGATGAAGATGATGATGAAGATGTGATAGGAATAGATAATTTTGAACCTAGTTGTTCGTGACGTTCATGTAATTTGAAATTAGCAGTTTCAATATCATCAATTTTAACCCCATTAATACTAAGATATGAAGTATCTAATTCAACGACATCAACATCTGAACTCTTGGTTAATTCATACTCAACCGAACCAGTAACGATCTTCTTATCAAAGGAAATATCAAGGTGTAATTTGGTGTTCTTGACAGAAAAGTGTTTATAGTTGGATAAAGTAGATGGATCAATCTCGGGGGATTGAGCTGGGCGATGGGATTTAATCACTTCCATAGCGGTAGTTATTCTGCGTAAGGGGTTATAAAATGGGTTAAATCTTGTTATAACTTGGTTTGGAGAACGATATAAGAAGTGTTTTATATTAGAAGTCAATAATTGAAAATTTCCAAGAATGCCGTGATGCCTTATCATCACCGACCATGTTCTTTTTGTTTTGGGGTTACAGAATAAAATATTATTATTTTTTTTTCTTCCTTTTTGGCTTCAGTTTGGAGCCATTCGAGGTTACTGCAACAAACACAGGTTTGCTATATGGTACACAGAGGGAAGGTATATGGGTGGCTATAATATCATAGTCTAACTTTGAAACCGGTGTCTTCTTTTTTCAAGAAAAACACAGGCCTCTTCATAGAGAGAAAGTGGAAGCAGCGATAGTGTAGCCCTGGGTGATCTTACCAAATTTACTTGCTTGTTTTCTAGGTGACCAAGGTGCCTACAAGTTTCTCAAGGCATATCCAATATCTAACCATGTGCCAAACAAGATGTTATACTATCCATATCACTCTCTTTATACGTGGTGTGGTGTCCCAGTAGCCATTACTCGGTATGTCTCTCTCTCTATCGCTCTCCCTCCCTCTCCCTCTCTCCCTCTCCCTCTCTATTGTCGCACCAATCAAAGCACTGAAAAAACTAATAGCGTCGTTTTATTAGCACGGAGAAAAAAAAATTATTCAACTCTAGTTAGTTTTATTCCAGTTTAGATTTATCCTACCAAAAAAAGTACACCCATTACACAAGATGCCACATAACCCTTGGGCAAAGAGAGACGCCTGGAGATACACTGGCCAATTTAGTCGTTATAATCGTTTCAAGAGCGCATTCCCAGGCTTCGGTATTGCTGTGGTCGCATTTTCTGGTTACTGTGTTTATGAAAAGTTATTTATGAAAGAAGATCATCATGATGAACATCATTAGAGAGATGCTTCTATTAGTTTGTTGTATATTTATAGGTTAATTGGCATAATACATTTTATTCAGATTTATTTTATTTTATTAAGTTGTTGTGCTGTGCTGTGTTGTATTGTATGTACATATCTATTTACATGGAAAGAAAATCCATCAATCCAGCCTAATTCTTAGATGAAGCTTGACCAACTAAATCTGAATCTAATACTGATTCAAAAAAGGAAGATGCATTATAATCTTCTTCTACCAAACTTCCCTTAGGAGCTCTAGTTGAAGACATATTAGCTTCCAAAGCTTCGGTTTTCTTTAATGCTCTCCAACCCCAGCCATAAATAACCGGCTGTTCATGTTCAATACCCCGTTCTATTGCAGAGTTCACGTGTATACCTCCAAACATGGTAGATTCTTCTCTAGCAATATGACTTTCCATTTCTTCTCGCATTCTTAATTTATAATATTCAAATCTCGCCTTATCATAAGCTTCAAATAAGGTATACTTCTCCCCTTCCGGTTTGGTTTCATTTCTTAATATATAAATAGTTCTTTGAACTACTGATTCCCCATCCAAGGGTTTGTTTAATTGTAACAAACGAGACCAATTACAATTGTCGTTATTCTTAGCTTCATGCTCAATTAAGGTCTTTGGACGAGCAAATTCCCACGGATGATGGTGATAAAATACATCTCTTAATTGATCTTCAAAGAATTCTATTTTAGGGATACGATGCATTTGGTTATTCTTGGAAGTTCTCTCTTCTTTGCTAGATCTAGTCTTGTAGAAAACCCCAAAGTGATCACGACACTCGTCTGACTTATTTAAACTAGACGAAGGATCGGCTTGTTGTAATTTATCCGTAATTGTACGTGGAACTCTAGTAAGATCAGTTCTTGGAGGATGACGTGCAACTACATCCAACCACACGGGAGCATTCTTAAGAACCCCTTTATTGACGAAATGTGAAGCATATTCAACAACACGACCTGGCTTGGTTTGAAACTTCATTCTTCAAGGCGCCTGTTGAGAGGGTTGAATATTTCACTTGGAGTTGAATTGTTGAAAATTTTTCTTTTGTTTGAGTGAGACTGTG
>JAJMHC010000032.1:539-32230 GCA_030582855.1 Hemisphaericaspora lyxosophila
CCCCCATTTCTCTCCACAGTCTCTCCGGATTTTTTTATATACAACCACCTATAGACTAGTACCATCCTTCAACAGTCACATCCTTCAACAGTCACATCCTTCAACAGTCACATTCATCTTGCATCTAATTACAACCTGATGCAACATAATGCAAGCTTTTTTTTTTAGTTGAAAGAAGAATCTCCAGATCTCGATCTGGAGGGTGGGGCTTGTTTTTTTTTTGGTGGTGGTGGAGGTGCCGTCTCGTAATTGGCCAGCTGTTATGACCCCTGCCCCCCAATCATCTCAAACAACTACTATCGAACCACCATAATACATACACTACCGTTTCTTGTCTTTGCATTGACTTAACCAATTAATAGATTTACCGGTACCCACCCCCCGTCTGCCTTCCTCTGTTCTCCCGTCAATGAAATTAGTATTTGTTGATAGCAATCCCTTAATTGTCAAATGTTGGGAACGACATTATCAACAGCTCATCTCCATCATCAATCATCATAAACTACAAGTGTACAATACATACGAATATGAATTTCATAACCGCAGTATTGAATCTATGTTTCAAGATTTTCATTTCAAAGGAACCACTTCAATAGTCACCCCGACTAATTCATTATGTTATATGGGAGGAGGATTCGATCGATATTTATTACAAGGGTTATTATTAGGCAGTAATATCACCCAGTATAAATATCTCGAGAATATTATTCAAAATCAACAATTGTTGAAACATCATGGCTATTTAACCCCCAATTCAATTCACAAAATCAACTTAGTTTCCATGTTTGCCAATGACAAACAATATAATTACCAAGATACATTAGCATATAAGAATTGGAACCTCGTGGAAATGATTCAATTGCCTACCATGGTAGTACCTGAAAAGATCTATCAAATAACTAATGTATTCGATTCAATTTGGAACTTATTACATGAAGTTGAAAGATCAGTGGTGTTGAAAGAGATTGACAATTTAATTATTCCAGGTATAGGCACTGGGTTTGGACATTTGGATGAATATGAAATGACAAAATTGATGATCTTTACCTTCTTTATCTATAATCTAAAATTGAAACTTGATCGATTGAACCAACTAAAGAAATCAGTATTGATATTATTCTTCTTTAATAAAGACTATCATCAATTCAAGAATGAAAGTGATATCCAAGAAATGGAAAACAATAATATCGTCACTGAATACGGCAAGCATAAAACAAACGATTTGCAGCCAGGCACCATCATGGAACTCGAAGAATTATTCAAATGCGTTAATATTCTCGGGGCAGGAGAAAAAAAATAATCGCGTGAAGGTTAACGTTAAGGTTAACGTCAACACCACCTACCACCACCTACCACCACCTACCACCAATGACGCTCCCTACTAGATTACAATACACCCTTTGCTTTATCCGCTGTAAAGAAAACAAGAAGATCCTCTTACTCAATCGAAATAAGGCTCCTTGGATGGGCAAATGGAATGGAGTAGGTGGAAAACTACAACCAGATGAACTGCCATTGGATTGCATAATCAGAGAAACAAATGAAGAAACTGGTCTATTTCTAGACGGGTTCCAAGGAAGAGGGATCTTACAATGGGAAATTACTAGAGATGAACAAAGTACTATTGAACGCGGTGGGTTATATTTGTTTACTGTTGATGTTTCATTAGAAGAATTTGAAAATTATAGAACACCGCTTGCTTATGATAAGGAAGGGATATTGGATTGGAAAGATTGGGATTGGATAACTCATAAGGATAATCTTGGAGTCGTTGATAATATAAAATTATTATTCGCATTTTTGTTTCATGGCGATGAAACGGATAAATATATTGTGCAATATCATGATGAACAACAAACTGGTTTTCAGGCCTTCTCGGGGAGGAATGTGGAGTATCCATTTTGATAGCAGGGGTGGTAAATCATGTTGTATAGTAGAGAGCAGAAGTATGCTATTTATTTTTTTGTATTTTGTCGCCTTATACAAAAGTTAATAAGTTCCTGGGCACACATATTGAAAACGACTTCTTACGTCTTATTAAATAATATACATTTTCTTTACTTTATTAAAACTATGTAGTCCAAAGACGGGCAGTGCCATCGGCACCAGCACTGAACAACCAAGCTTCCTTTGGATGCCAAACCAAATCCAATATACCAATTTGGTTGATAATCTTATGACCAGTCAATTTCTTCAATGGAACTAATAATGGATTAGTCATCAAATCATCATATACAGTTCCATGGAAAATATGAATATTACCATCATCAGAAGCAGAGGCAAACAAAGGTAATGTACCCTTGTGGAATTTGATCGATCTGACTGCCTTTTCATGATATCTTAAAGTCTTGTAGGGAGTGGCACTTAAATCTAAATCATGCCATAATACTCTCTTATCATATGAAGAAGCTAATAAGTTATCACCACGAGGATGGATATCAATAGTAGACAATAATCTCACCCCTGGCATTAACTTCTTGATCATTACTTGTGCAGCTAAATCATAGATTCTAATTTGACGTTGAGAAGCCACGAATAATTGTGGTTTAAATGGATGGAATTTAGCATCCATTATGATACCCTTTGATTTCTTGAATGGAGATTGTGATAAATGTTTAGATAATTGATGGATTAAAACGGCGGTGTTTTTACTATCTGGAGAAACTGTCACGAAATAATCACCCTTTCTATGCCATGATATCTTCTTGATTGTCTTACGACATTGGATAACGGCAGAAATACCCATGACTGTTTGTTCAGCATTTGGTGGGAACCATTTAGCAACTTCCTTCTTCTTTTCAGTAGGCATGGTGCTTTTGGCATCATCATCATCATCATCATCGTTTTCTTCTTCTTCATCATCATTAGTAACCTTAAGATCTTTCTTCTTGTTACCAAAAGTGTCATAACCCCAACCAGATTCAATTCTTAATTTACCAATATTTTCAATATCAAACCCAAATACTGGTGGCACAATCAAATAAATATGTTCACCAACACAAGCAGCCAAGATACCAGTGTTTGAATCTGGGTTCCATTCCAAACTTTCAATGTGATCTTCAGTATTAATTTCCTTGTTTATTAATTGGGCCTTAAACACTTGTCTTCCAGTTAAAATTTCCCATATTCTCAAACTACCATCATCAGAACCAGTAGCTAACCATAACCCCTGTGGATCGATAGAAATGGTTCTAATCTTATCAGTATGACCTTGATAGATGGTAGAACAACGAATAGGGAATGGTCTTAAATCCTTGGGTGAAGGTAATTCAGGAATCAAACTATCTGGATCAATGTTTAATTTGTTATGACGAACTCTTGGAGCAAGATATAAATCTAACGATCTTTCGAATCTTTCTCTAACTGATTCTTGATATCCTGGCACTTGTCTTAATGATGAATATTTCTGAGGAAGGAAATTTCTTTCTCTGTCCTGTGGATCTTCTTCTGACCATTTCTTGGCTTCTTCTTCGTTCAATAAGTATTCTTCTGGTGGATTATAACTTTCTTCATTGGTAGGTGGAGGTAATTTAGGAGCTCTAAGGGTCATAATATGTTCAGGTATATCTACTTCATCCTTCCATAAATCGAAATCATATTGATCTTCTTGTCTCTTTTCCTTAACTTGATCCGGTGGGATAATTCTCCCTTCTCTGATAGCCCTTACAATCTTCATGATTCTCTTGGCTTCATGTTTAGAAGGAACGAATCTTCTCTTTGGTTCGGGTACGGCAGTCAATGGCATAATTTCAACATCCTTTGTGAACCATTCCAAAAGAGGTTCATAAGGATTAATATTCTCATCGGTGTTTTCTTGCTGTTGAATCTTTCTAATTAATTCCAATTCTTCATCTGTCAACTTCAAAGAAGTACCAGTATTTTGATCCAATAACCCAGTCCAACCTTCGGGCAAGTCAATAGAGGCCAATAATTGATCCAAGGCAGAACCTTTAGCTGGTCTCATAATTCTCTTACCATTAATATCATAACCAATATGGGGCATCTCCTCATAGGCTGAAAGTGGTACATTTCCAATAGTATTGAAATTTTCAGCATCACTATCATCACTATCATAAACTGGGTTAATTTCAGGTTTTATAATTCTTGGTTTCCCATCGGAGTAAGAAGTGTGGATGTCTTGGTTTTCTGGATCTTGAACTGATAATGCTTTGATGTTGATTCCTGATATTTCATCTTTTGGTTCATCTGAAAACTCATCGGAATCAAATTCACTTGGATCTTCTTCTTCTCCTAAAAGCTTGTTTAATTCGTCTTCTGAATCATCTTCCTCTTGTTCATTTTCCTCTTCTGAATCACCTTCCTCTTGTTCTTTTTCCTCTTCTTCATTGTCTTCAGAGTCTCCTTCGGATTCTTCCTCTTCGTCATCATCACTCACCTCTAACAATCCATCAACTTGAAGCTCTTCATCAGACTCTTCTTCCTCTTCATCTTCTTCAACAGATTTTCTCTTCTTAGAAGCACTGACATCTTTAGCTTTCTTGTCGTTGTTCTTCACCGCAACAGAAGCTTTATTAGTTGTCTTGGCCATCGTTGGGGGAGGGGGGAAAGGTCTATATGGAGTATAAACTATGAATAGATTGTGAAAAAAAAAATTGCCAGAAAAAAAATCAATCTCATCTCGCTCTCTCTCGCTCTCTCTCTCTGAGCTCTTCGACTGTTGCGAAAACTAGTTTGGGTTTTTTTTTTTTTTGGCGTCAGATAAAACACATTCTCAACTGTCAACTCTCCATCTAGAAGTAAGGAGAATGAATTCAATACAAAAGATAAACCAGATCAACCAGAAGGAACTATCTTCAAACACCCTGTATAAATCATCATGGCATTATGATTATCGCGATACCAATTATGTCTACATTGGAAATATCCCATTTAATCTCCTCGCCAAAGATATAATCATAATCTTTAGTCAATATGGAATACCGACACATTTGAATTTGATTAAAGATAAAGAAAGTGGAAAACATCGAGGGTTTGGGTTTTTGAAATATGCAAATTTCAAAAGTTGTATATTGGCAATTGATAATTTGAATGGAATTAAATTGGGCGAGAGGAATTTGAGGGTTGATCATAATTATTATAAATTACATCCTGGGGAAAATGAAGATGATTATTTGATTGATTATGATGAGATAAGGAAAGAGGTGGTGGTTAAAGGAGAAGGTGAGAAATTGAAACCTAGTGGGAAGGAACAACAGAAATTTATTGCAGCTGCAGGTGCTGCAGGTGCTACAGAGGAAGATGATGAATTTAAGGACCCAATGACAGACTTTTTGATCAAGAGTAAGAAGGTTGATGTAGAAAATGATAATGATAATGATGATGAATTCAAGGACCCAATGGAAGATTTCCTCAGGAAGGAAACGCGACCTGCTAAGAGTAGTTCGCATAGACATCGGTCAGAAAAGGAAAGGTCTTCACATAGACATCGGTCAGATAAGGAGAGGTCTTCACATAGACATCGGTCAAATAAGGAAAGATCTTCACATAGGTCAGATGATCCTCATCACAATCGTGAAAGAAGTCCTACCAGATAGCTCTTATTGCAACAATTATTATATATTAAGTTTCTATATGTTCTTTTTGACAGCATGATCAAAGTAATAGTCAATAAACTTTTCCTTGGAATCCAAATTCAAATCTTGATTAATTAAACTAAGTGAGTTTAACTCATACGAATTTCTAATCTCATTTATGTTAAACCTATCAAATCTGTATATTTTAAACCTAATTGAACTCTTGGCCAAATTAGTCAACAATTGAAACAAGTATTGAAATTTTCCCACATATGGAATTGGTAATGTGAAATAATTTGGTGTGATTTTCAACACTAATGATTTGATGGTAAAATTATCAAACTTATGCTTTGGATTTAATTTGATATATGGTAATACTGACTTATTATTGGATGGAGTACCTTCTAATAATAAGAAAGCAATCTTGTTGTTTAAACTTGACAAATCATCTACGATTTGACCACCTTGATATGTAAAACAATGATCAAAAAGTGATCTTGGAGTATGCTGATATAAGTCACCTTGTTTATTGGGAACTAAAATGACAATGTTGGAAGAATTGCTTAATACTGCAAGTAAGTATCCATCAATTGGACTGATGTAATTGGTAACGATTAAATCATTAGCCTTGGGTCTATAACTCTCCAATTTCGCAAGTTGTGATTTCTTTACTCCATCAACTGAAAAATCCACTTTATTAAACCCAAATAAGAAGTGGATAATAAACTTCAACAAAAAGTCAAGTCTGAATATGGTGTATAATAAAGAAGCAATGACAAAGAAGGGGAATTTGATGCTGAAAATAGGTATTTTTGTAACAAGTGATAACAGTTTCTTTAATGATGATGTCTCCAGTACAAACGGGAATTGGTTCGGCATAAATGGGGAAATCCCAGTTGCCTTATCTCTCCAAGTAGAAAACTTTTCCATATTTGCTTTTGATTAAGGGGGGGGAAGGGCAGGAGGAAAGGTAAGTGGTTATTGGTAGCAAGGTGGTTTTTTTCTTTGATTAATTTTTTTTTTTCATACTTCCACCCACTACATTCGAGATTTAGTGACCTATTTTTCTCGCTAAAATTTGGAGAGAGAAAGAGAGAGAGAGAGAGAGAAAAGTAGATATAATGGCCCCCAGACAACATTAAACTACAATCAACTTAAACCTAATAGAAAATGTAAATTCCATTAAACTACCTATTCAAAAGTAAAAATAATAATATAATATACACCAGTCCACATCACATAGACCTCTTAATAATTAAAGAAATAAAAGACATTCAAAAAAGTAAAATACAGTTTTATCCCCAGGAATTTAAAAATACAACATATTATTGAACTTATAATTCTTGAGAAGCCTTACCAGCCTTTGGCTTCTTAGCTGGCAATAAGGATTGATGAATGTTTGGTAAGACACCACCTTGAGCAATGGTAACATGGCCTAATAATTTGTTTAATTCTTCATCATTTCTGATGGCTAATTGTAAATGTCTTGGGATAATTCTGGACTTCTTGTTATCTCTAGCAGCGTTACCGGCTAATTCCAAGATTTCAGCAGCTAAATATTCTAAGACAGAAGTTAAGTAAACTGGGGCACCAGAACCAATTCTTTGAGCGTAGTTTCCTTTTCTCAATAATCTGTGAACTCTACCGACTGGGAAAGTTAAACCAGCCTTAGCTGATCTTGAAGTTGATGCTTTTTCGGATGAACCGGCTTTTCCTTTACCACCTGACATTGTTATTTAATAGATATTTATAATAGATATTTATATATGGGAGGGAAAGAAGAGAAGAAAAGAAGAAAAGAAAATTTTATGAATTTGAAGTTTGTATTTTAAGGGGATTTATTGATGTATTTATAAAATCATTGCGATCACTCCAAATTGTATTGTGTGAGTGAGAAAGTCGCACTGAGAGAGCGGGAGAGAAATAATAGAAAAACACAATAGTTAGGGGAGAGGGAGAGGGAGAGGGAGGGAGAGAGAGGGAGGGAGAGAGAGAGAGGGAGAGAGAGAAGCAGAAAAAACATTCTACTGCCAGCCGCCAATAGTTCATTCTCTATACCACGCACGCGAAAAAATGATCAAGGTTTTTGTTTGTGTTATCATCTGGACTACTGTTTACTTTGTCATTCTCAAATTAACTCTTGGAGGAGAGTAGACTCATGTTTACTCATCTATGGGTGTAATTTGTGTACTTGTTTGTTCCTTCCGTGTTATTTTTGCACCCGTTACCTAAGAGACTGAGTTCATAGACTGGTGGATTGGGGTGCCTATCTTCAATTGAGTAACATAGGTGTATACTTGTGACTCAGATGAAAGAGAACACCCCAATCTCAGGTATCAAATGAGCTAATGTACTCTCAAATCTGGTATGAATAAGAATGGTTGGTTAATTGTTATGGTGTAATAAATGTTTGCACTATCCTTGGGGGGGGAAGAGGGAGAGAGAGAAAGTGCGCCAGAGTGAAGAAGAGTGCCGCGACCTAGAGAGCAGCAGCAGCAGCAGCAGCAGCAACAGGAGCACCACCAGTAGAAGCAGAAAAAATCAAAACAAACAAACCCTCAACAAAAGAAAGTGCCCCCCAAAGTTTGTCGGGAGAGAAAAAACAGTGAGTAACTGTAGAAAGTAGGAGAGGGAGAGAGAGAGAGAGGGAGAAGGAGAAAGAATAAATTGTGTCACGCACACTCCCTTACAGTTTTGTTCGCGCCATAATCACAACAACAAACAAAGTAACAACACCCAAAACCAACAGCCACCAAGTCGATTTCACCACTCTCCTTCTTTTTTCCTCGATATAAATAAATCCATGAATTCCCAAATTTTAATTCATAACAAAACTTTTTTCTTCTTCTTCTCTTTCTTTCTTTCTTAATCTATACATTTTATTATACATATATATATTACTAATTAACAATGGCCCCAAAAGCTGAAAAGAAACCTGCCTCCAAAGCTCCTGCTGAAAAGAAACCAGCCGCAAAGAAAACCGCTTCTACCGACGGTGCTAAGAAGAGAACCAAGGCTAGAAAGGAAACTTACTCCTCATATATCTACAAGGTCTTGAAACAAACCCACCCAGATACCGGTATCTCACAAAAGGCTATGTCCATCATGAACTCCTTTGTCAATGATATTTTTGAAAGAATTGCTTCTGAAGCTTCTAAATTGGCTGCTTACAACAAGAAATCTACCATTTCTGCTAGAGAAATCCAAACTGCTGTTAGATTAATCTTACCAGGTGAATTAGCTAAGCACGCTGTTTCTGAAGGTACTAGAGCTGTTACCAAATACTCTTCTGCTTCAAACTAGGGAGTGTAAACTATTCATTTCTTAAATATTATTATTATTATTATTTCTTCATTTGTTTTATATAATGTTTATATAGGTTGAAAGTGTACATTAGTTTCGTTAAGGAAAATATCATTTAATTACAAAGTTTTAAAACTAGAATTACTATTCTATCTCTTCTATTCTATTAATTACTATACAAGTTCTATATAACTTAATTTTTTGTTTGTTTTTGTTTTTTTTTTTGCAATCATACTTTTGTTTCAATTCACCTTTTGTTGAGGTTCTTCTTCCTCTGGTGAATCATAAAACATCACTAATAACATACAACTGAGCAAGTTAAATAAATGATGCAACCAATAGGTATGGCGGCCTCCATACACCAATGAATAACAAATAGTATAAATCAATAACCCTTGTAAATACTTCATATACTTTGCATTCATCTTGGGTAACTTTTTAATGTTACATTTTAAAACAAGCAAGAATATAGGCACAATTGACAATAGATTATGGTGGGAACTGAACGGAGTTTTCCAATTGACTGCTAGATTATGAACAAAGACAATAATGATAGGTACGTTTATAGGTAAGATCCACAACATCAACATCAATAAGGAAATTTGAAAATTAAAAAGTTGTCGCACATGCCAACTTTTAATTACATTAATGATTTGAATAAAGCAACATATGGAAAACACAATTTGATAGGGGATATATATTGGAATCAAACTGATTAAGATAATGGTAGCAATAACTCGACGATAAGTAGTATTAACAATTGTTCCCTCGCCGACTACTTTATCTTTCTTGTCTGTAAAGGGGAAGTTATCGATAAGGAATCTGACAATAGTACCAATAACAATGATAATAAAATAAGTCATAATGATGACATAGCTAGCCAATAAATATAATACAATGCCAACCACGGTAAACTCTTCAGCTAATCCCAAATAGAATCCATTCAATGCATAATTGGAATGTAAACTCAAATTAATTTCATTAGCATCTTGAATAACCACAGGATCAATCAAATTTAATATCGTTTTAATGATGGGAAGTTTAACTATCTGATTTAAAACTATCAACACCAAGATAATCACCCACCATCCCTTTTGATTCACCATGCATAAAACATTGATAAATGAAGGGAATTTCCCATTGATATATATTCTAAATTGAATCAAAAATACAACAGCCACAATCAGAACAATCATGGAAATAATGGAAATGCGATACCTCAACACCAATAATCTCAAACTTCTAAATAAATCAACTGAAATATCAATGCTTACAGTCCCCTCGCTGTTGGCAACGCCTCTATCACTCCATAATTGGATCTTCATTCCATAGTCAGGTTTAACCTTATATGGAATAAAAGGAGCAATTCCGTGCATGCTTAACCACAACTCTTCTTTGGAATCAGCCAAGTTGATATGCCATTTGGTTTCATAAGGATCATCACTAAATTGACGAATAAAACTTTGGAAATTCTTTCCTTCAGCAAGTCCTCTAATCTTTAATTTGTAGATCAATATACTATTCCATGCACCTGGGATATCTACCGTGATTGATAGTGGACGATCTGAGGGTAACGACTGGGTCCCACCCCGAGTAAGCAATGTGAAGAGATTACCTTCGATTCTGAAATTAGCTGATGATTCGTCACTTAATTGAGCAATTAGGAAGTCTTGGTCAGTTTCAAACGACGCGTGAGTGACTAATATATACTCATATCTAGTCAAGGTTGTGGAATTTAATTCAAGACCGTAGAAAGGTGATCTATCCCCACCTAGTGACGAATCCTGTAACGAGTTGGTGTCTCTTGTTGAACGTGGGATAATTGATGAGTCGGAAGATATCTCAATACAAGTCAATGTCATGTGTTCTTTAGTTAAATCATTGGTCAAATCAAATATATCCCTTTCATCTTGTGTAAGTTTGGTGCAAGCTAATACTGATGAACCTTTTTCCTTAGACTGTTTAGAACCTAAATCAAGGTTCTTGGATAATTGTTGAGATGAAAGTAATGAAAACTTTTCATTTTCTTTACCCAATGAGAAGAGACTATATTTGCTAGATGGTTGATTCTCCTTACTATATCTTATCGATGTTTCTTTTCCATTCCAGGCTTGAGAATCTATCTTAAGATTGATAGATCTTTTGTTGCCTGTAACGCTGATATAATCCTGGCTAGCATAATCCTCGAATCCAGTTAAGAATAGTTTACGAAATACTTTCATTCTCTTTTCCAATACAATAGTCTTATATGGCAGATCATAATCAGCAATCCCAAGTAAACTTTCAGCAATCCTTCTTCTTAACTGAGCACACCAGACAATGGCCAAATGATCAATAGGGGACCAAACTAATGGAATCCCAGTGGTAAAAGTGGTGAATCCGTTAGTTGGTGGCACCAAGAAACTAAGAGTGGTATAATCTGCAGGCAAGGTTGAATCTAACTCACCTCCAGTTATTGAAATCAATGAAACATCTTTCAATCTCTTGTGGGCTACTTCTGCATAGTCACTTTTTGAATTTGGATCGAATCCATCAAACCAAAACCTATCAATTGCAGAATATATCCGAAGGATATCTCCATCAAATGTTAGTGGTGCCGCAGCATGAGGTGATGACAATGTAACCATTGTATTTATTGATTCATCAAGATAATTGGGTAAAGTAATCATAACTCTGGCTACGATACCACCCATGGAATGACCAACAATAATTACAGATTTGGGAGGATGTTCATTCCGTGAATATAAATCAAGAATAAATTTAACAGCTTCATTGAGATACTCAGCTTGGTCCAATATGGTCCTGCCATGAAAAGCAGTAAAGTCTTCATTAAAATCAGCAGTGAAAACATCTAGATTTCTAAATCCTGGGTTTATTTTATGATATTTCTCAAATTCTTCAAAATATAAATTCGCCGACTCAGAAGCAATTGATCTGGCTTGACGATAACTACCTGCATTCCCCGGGATAAATAATACAGGAATACCATCTAATAAATCAAATCCTTTATCTTCGTCTGGAAGTTTATCTTTCCCTTGTTCACGGTATAAATATAAGGAATATTTTGATGCAAATTTAGTATGGGATTCGTCAAATGCTCTTATACGTGCATATGAAGGTCCCATCACTACCGGTCGACAACCTGGGGCATCGGGGTCCTTTGGTGGTAGGGTGTATAAGTACCCGGTTAGGGCAAAAATAATGAAACCAACTACTGTGAGAATATATAGTGTGAATCCTGTATACCTTGTTCGTAGATTATTTCGTTTTGATGTATCCATTCTTAATGCTTATGGAATATTTTGAACTGCAGGTGGCTCTTATTCAAAAAAAAAAAAATTTAACAGGGCTGATGTCTATGTTTTAGAACATTCAAGTGGTGGTGGTTTGTTGGTGCTGATGGTGGTTGTGGTTGTGGTGGTGGTTGTGGCGGTGGTTTGTTAGTGCTGGTGGTGCTGGTGGTGGTAAAATACTTCACAGAAATTTTTTTGGTCTCCATATTACGCGGGTTTCCAATAAGCGATTCAGATCTACGAGTTAACTATTGGTATATATTCAAACCCATAAACTGGCTACATACACTAAAACGAGATGTTAATGAGACAAGAGTATGTACCTTTAGGAATCATCTTCATTGCTGTTTTTTACTTTTAATCGCAACTTTTTCAGCTATGGGAGAACTGTCAACAACTTTGACATCTATATCCTCTTCCAACATGCCCGAGTTGGTTGCAACTTCTATGAGTTTCTTCAATTCCTTTGTGGAAAACTGACTATCAAGTGGGATCCTCCCTTGTTTTTCGTCGTAACCTACGTCTTTATGTTTATGATTGTTTGCGGCCTTTTTAGAATGTTTCAATTTCTGACTATCTTCACTGGAGAGGAACTCGTCGTCATCTCTATTCTGTTGAACAAGATTTTTCAATTTCTGTTTTGTGGTACCAGTCACATTCGGTTGAATCTTGTCTTCCTCTGGTTGGGTCATGACTTCTATTTTATTCTCGTCCATGGTTTTACAAGTTTGCAATATTATACGTCCAAAGAATTATGTATTGATTAGCTGAAAATAGAATATATATAAGTGTGTGTATATATATATATATAAGTACATAAGTACATCAAAAGAGACTTCCTTCAATGAATTTATTTAAAAAAAATTTCAATTTTTGGTTGCTATGAAGAGCGCAATTATTGCGCTCTTAATCTTTCATTTCTTCATCCTCATCTTTCTTCTCTTCGGTTTCCTTTTTGGATAACTCTCTAATCCCAGCCAAGAATCCATCAATTCCTTCTCCTTTATACTCGTACTTCAAACTTTGGGCAAGTAAATAACCAGCACCACTACCTTTTGACAACAGCTCACTTAATTTCTGTTCCGATTGGGCATAGAATCCACTACGAACCACATCCATGATTTGAGCCTTCGATGGGTTTAACCCTATAGATGGTGGAAGATATTCGCCATATAACTGCTTCATTTCTTCTACAGACAACTTATCGAGATGGGCATCAATAGTCAGCAAATCCAAAACCGAAGAAATTGTATTAATTGGTAGTTTTAATTCTGGTTTTGGTTGTTCACTAGTAGGTCCTACTCTTGACAAAGTTAGTATTAGCTTCTTTGTAGTAGTATCGCCTTCTTCTACATTCTTCTCAACCTTTTTTCCAAACTGTCCAAAATAGGTCCTATATTTTAAGAAAAAGTACAAACAAAGCGGTCTTCTATTATACAAGTAAAAAGTCAGTAACTTACGCTTCCTCGATTTTAACATCTGCATCCTCAGTGGGGGTCTCTTTCTCTTTCTCTTTCTCTTCCTCCTCCTCCTCCTCTTCTTCTTCTTCTTCATCTTCTTCTTCCTCATTGACACTTATCAAGTCCTGAATACGAAGAATTAGTCTTCTATCTCTATCAATAAATTCATCCAATTCATCAAGATTACCAACATCCTGAAGCCAGTATAAGTACTTAGCACCGGAACTCAAGAAAGTGAAAGCAATTACTCTACCAGTCTTACATGAATGTATTTGTTTCAAAGTAACATCTCCAGGTATTAATAACAATTCGTCTCTTTCTATGGTTCCTGGAGTAGCTTGTGTCAGGTCCTGTTTGGCACTCCATGTGAAGTCTAAGAAATCTGGTTCTTCTGTGCTTGGTTTGATTGAAATCACTCCTCTGTGTGGCAATGGAGTGCACCGGTTGGTTTCTTCATCATATTGAACTTTACCAGCATAGAATTTTATATTTTTTGATGGCGGTGGAGTAGGTAACATTATCTATTATGTAATGAATCAGACTAATATCTAGGAATCAGTTATCAATTGCAAGGCCTAATTGACGAAGATGGTGTTTGATCTAGTTAAATAGGCCAACCGGAGTGGGTAAAGTTTTCTTTTTTGGGCCTTCCTGTTGCCACTGATGAAAAAAAAAAAAAAAAATCCCGATAAGTGAAATATCGGTTTGGACACTACCCAATTCCCATTGAACAAAGACCCGAAAATATCGTACCAGCAAGAAGTTAAGCAGGAGAGAAGTTTTCGGTGGTTCAATAGTAACCCCCACCCACATTAGTTGAGGTTAAACAATCTTAAAGGTATATTTGAACATTCGCAACTAGAACAATATGTCATTTCCACCAGAAGACGTTTCCAAAGTTGTGGAAGAAATAGCAAAGATTCTCAGATCAAGGAATCAAACCCTAGCAATATCGGAAGCAGCATGTGGAGGGTTAATATCAGCATACATAGTTTCAGTGCCCGGTGCTTCTGATTTTTATATTGGAGGGAAGTTGGTATATTCATTAAAGCAACGATTGAAGTTATCTGGATGGACAGAAAAGGAAATTTCAAATTATATGGGACCTTCACAACAAGTGGCATTGAAGTTGGCAAGAACTGCCAAGTATGAATTGGGATCCACCTATGTGTTGTCAGAGACTGGATTTGCTGGACCTTCAAGTAATTTACATATAAAGAATGGAGATGGTGACGATGAAAAAATCTCTGATGATAAGAGTCAAGCAGTAGGAACGGTATATATCGGATTATCAGGACCAAATGGGGAAGCTTCGACCTGGAAGAATACCGGAAGTACTATTAGGGCTAATAATATGGTGGAATTTGCTAAGTTGGGTTTAGAATTCTTGTTGGAACAATTGAGAGAAGAGGATAAAGACAAGAAGGAGGAAAACAACGAAGAGGAAATCAACGAAGAGGAAATCAACGAAGAGGAAATCAACGAAGAGGAAAACAACGAAGAGGAAAACAACGAAGAGGAAAACAAAAAAGAAAAAGTAAAGGAATAATAATTTTAATAGTAATTATATCTTTATATGAGTATAGACATAGTAACAGTAATAAAATTATCTTGCAATTACCAAATTAATAATTTTGTAGTTAGTATGGATATTGATGGCTGCAATTTCTGTGAAAAAATAGGCCAAAATTTAATGAAAAAGAGAAGAAATCAAAAATTTGTTTTTAGATTGAATCCATATTATTATGTTAAATACCCCTAGGATTATCCCAAAATATGAATAAATGTACATTAATGATCAATCAAGAATAAAACCTATAACTTCAATATGGTTATTCGCCTCTCTCAATGGTGGAGTTGTTTATATTACTGTTCCTGAAATAGAATTTGTTAGCGATTTCCCCCCTATTCTTTACTTTAACTTTAAATTCCCCTGATTTCACCTATTGTCTAGTATCCAAATGTAATGAACATGAACATGACCATATATATATAGGTTACAGTAGAATTGGAAGTAGATATTCCAAAGTAATTAAAAGATTAATGGAAGCATAGCTTCCATACGCCAAATGTAATCCACATGATTTACGGGTGATTTAGGTGTGACATTCACGTGATACATACAAACAATTTGAAACAAACGCGTTAATTCGTTTGAAGTGAAAATTTATTTATTTTCTGTAACTCACACAACCCAATTTTTTTTTTTTTCGTTGTTTGGATTGCCGAAACGTCTGACGAAAACAAAATCTGAGAACAAAAAAAAAAATTCAACAACAAAAATCAACTGTTATTTCGTGTGATTTAATAGTATTAACCATTAATCATTACAAGAGGCAATCTATCTTAGCGGCATTTGAATTTTAGTTATTCCATTTCAATTGTCTCAAACTCAATACCTTTCATTACTTTTATTTCCCGCAACATACTTCAACCGCTTGAACTTGGTTTAAAATCATAGTTTTATCACACATCCCACACAATGACTTCAATCGATCAATCAATACAATCACCAGTTGCAATCCCAAACCCAGATATCAAGATCATTAAAAAGGCTTTGAATGGATTCGTTGGATTTGCCAATTTACCAAAACAATGGCACAGAAAATCCGTTAGAAGAGGGTTCACTTTTAATATAATGGCAATTGGAGAAAGTGGTTTAGGTAAAGCTACTTTAATCAATACCCTTTTCAATCGTGAAATTATCAGTCATAAGAATGACGATCAAGATTTAGACGAATCAGATCAAGATTTTGACAAAGGATCAGTTCCAGTTAAAATCAAATCAACTCAAGCTGAGATTGAAGAAGATGGTGTCAAATTGAAAGTAAGTGTTATTACTGCTCCTGGTTTTGGTGATTCTATCAATAACGTTGATTACTGGAAACCAATTGTTGATGAGGTTAATAGTAGATTTGATTCTTATTTGGAAGCTGAATGTAAAATCAACAGATCTAATATTGTTGACGATAGAGTTCATGCTTTCCTTTATTTCATTGAACCAACTGGCCATTCATTAAGAGCTTTAGACATTGCTCTTATGAAATTAATTCACGAAAAAGTTAATTTGATTCCAGTCATTGCTAAAGCTGACACTTTAACCGATGAAGAAATCACTGCGTTCAAACAAAGAATATTGGCAGATGTTGAATATCAAGGTATAAAAATATTTAAACCAAGAGATTTCCAAGATGAAGACGAGGAATCTGTTGAGAATACCAAGAAGATAGTAGATCGTTTCCCATTTGCTGTTGTTGGTTCCACCAAAGAAGTTCACACCGCTGATGGTAGAACCGTTAGAGGAAGACAATATCCATGGGGTGTTATCGAAGTTGACAATGAAGATCACAATGATTTTGTTAAATTACGTGAATTGTTAATCAGAAACTTCTTGGAAGAATTAAAGGAATCCACGGCAAATGTACTTTATGAAAATTATAGAACTGAAAAATTGTCCAGAATGGGAATTGAACAAGATAATTCTGTATTTAGAGAATTCGACCCCGCTGCTAGACAAGAAGAAGAAAGAACTTTACATGAAGCTAAATTAGCCAAGATGGAAGCAGAAATGAAGATGGTTTTCCAACAAAAAGTGTCTGAAAAGGAAAAGAAATTACAAAGATCAGAAGCTGATTTATTCGCTAGACACAAAGAAATGAAAGATAAATTAACCAAACAAATCAAGTTATTAGAAGATAAAAAGATCCAATTGGATAAACAAAAGGCGTTGCCCGTTGAAACTCCAGCTGTAGTCTCTAATGCCCAACCAAAGACCCGTAAAGGATTCTTACGTTGAGTAATATATGTGTTTCACTTTTAGTTCGTTTTTTTATACATAAATAATAGCTTTTATATATACTTTCTTAAAAAGAGGAAAAAAAAAATTGTAAGTACCTGGTGTTAATTTACTTGTATTGGTGCAGTTATATGCTGGTTGTATTGCAACCCTTTTTCTCCTGTACATCAAATGCTGCTGCTGCTGCTCCTACTGTTGCAAAAAAAAAAACAAAAAAAAACAAAAAAAAAAACACTCCTCCTGAAAATAGCCAAGAAGAATTTTGACGAAACTCTAAAACGTTCAAACAATAACATATCACATTGAATTCATTTCCTTGGTCAATTCAATTGATATTGGAGCAATCCCTTGGAATCTAATTTGAAGGGTCTTCACTAGTTGAATTTGCGGGATTTTCACAACTCAGACATCAAACGAAGGACTGAAGCTCCAACCAAAACTCTAATACTATTTTCTCAACTACTTTATCTGTATACTTAATCACCAGGCAGTAGTCACATGCGATCCACCCCATTTAGCGAGTGAATCGCTTAAATCGGGAATGTTTATTGTTGTTGTGATTTTCCCAAAACAAACATCGATCATGTTGGAACAGCAAAAAAAAAAAAAAAAAAAAAAAAAAAAAAAAACTCGATGTGAATTTTTTCAAACGAATTCGTTTATCTATTCTTCTCCAGTTTCTTTCTCTTTCCATTGGATACCCCCCCAAAATATACACTTTAAGAGAATGGTTCTGGTCAATAAAGAGCAATTGATCAAGACGGTACAGGTATGTTTGATATTATTTTCCTGGCCCTCTCTCCCCCTCTCTCCCCCTCCCCCCCAGTGAGATGATTGAGAAAGTTTACTAACGCGAAGATATTAGACCCTTCAATTTGCATGGTTTGTAGGAAATTTTATCACATTGATAAGTGTATTATTATACACTGTGACGTATTTCCATATCATAGATTATACATATATGGTATGGTACATCCTCGCGCTTGTTTCTGTGCTTGAATCATTTGGGATCTTAATGTTTCAAAATATCCAAAAGAATGGATTTAATTTCTTTGGATTGATTAAAGATGACAATGTCCATTATTTATTGTTGGCCTTGTTTTTATTGATAATTAGACCTTATGTGTGGTTGACATTAGTTCCCTATGCACTTTTTTCAAGTTTTCATGTATTGGCATACATCAATGGATACTTGTTGCCAGTTTTTGGGTTAGACAAAAACCCAGTCTCAACACATATAAGCACACTCATACATAAGAACAACACAAAATCCATTCAAATTGCATGTGGGATTGAATTGATTACATTGTTTTGGATGATTTTGAGAATGATTACATTTAGAGTAAGATCAGTATATCCAGTGTTGGTATATTTAATATTTTTGAAATTAAGATATGAAACATCTCCATTTACAAGAAGTTATTTTAAATCTCTAGAAGTTTCAATTGTTGCTTTAGTTGACATGATCAACCAACCAATTTTAAAACAGGTTTGGATTAATATCAAACTTGGATTTACCAAGATTGATCAAGTTAAACTAGTTAATGACTACACTAAGGATGTAGTTAAGTCTGAATAAAATGAGGACACAGCAAAAGATAAGGAGAAAAAGGTAGAAGAAGAGAAGGAAACGCAGGAAAAGCCGGAGAAGAAGAAAGAAGAAACGCCAAAGGAAAATAAAGACGGAATGCCAGAGAAGAAAAAGACAAAGAAGAAGAAACAAGAAAAGCCAGGGAAGAAGAAAGAAAAGTCAGGGAAGAAGAAAGAAGAAAAGAAGGAAAGTATAAAGGAAGACAAACCAAAGGATGACAAACCAAAGGATGACAAACCAAAGGATGACAAACCAAAGGATGGCAAACCAAAGGATGGCAAACCAAAGGATGACAAACCAAAGGATGGCAAAAAAGAAGACGGGCAAAAAGATGAAAAACCAAAGGAAGACAAGGAAGTAGACACCAAAGAAGCCAAGAAACAAGAGAAACCAACAAAAGGAGGAAAACTATTAAAAAAATGTCATTTCAATAAACTTCCAATGCAGCCCAATTTTAAGAAGCAATATCAAAGGCTCAAGAATGCAGTTATTGATGGAATAAATGAATTTGAATAACTCAAAATTATTTTTTGCTGTGTATAATGTGTAACTGTTAATTGTTAATATTTTTAAGAATGTATAGAACAAATAATAATGATAATAACAATTCCAAATTAGGACAAAGCTTAAAGGCTTATATTAAGGTTGCAAAATTGTATGTACCCTATAGATAAAAATTTACGAGATGAGAATACGACATTCTGAAACCTTAACTGTTCTTTTCTTGTTTGTTGGTAGGCGACATTTTGACACCACCATATTTTTTCCTGTTCTCTCTCTCTTGGTTGTTTTGTTTGTTCGTTCGGTTGCTTTTTTTTTTTTTTTTTTTTTTTTTTTTTTTTGGTTTTATTCCATGGTGTTCTATCAGCTTCCAATTTTCGCACCCAAAAAAGAATTTCAAAGAATTTTCTAAAATTGTCTTCGACGAAATTTCCAAAAATTTTCAACAATTTAAATTGAAATCAATTTCCCAATTTAAAAATTTTCATCTTACTTTCTTCTTTTTCTCTTCTTTCTTTCCTTTAATAACCATTATATTATAGAATTAAGATGTCTAAAGCTGTTGGTATTGATTTAGGTACTACCTACTCCTGTGTTGCCCACTTCGCTAACGATCGTGTTGAAATTATTGCCAACGATCAAGGTAACAGAACCACTCCATCTTTCGTTGCCTTCACTGACACTGAAAGATTAATTGGTGATGCTGCTAAGAATCAAGCCGCTATGAACCCAATTAACACCGTTTTCGATGCTAAGCGTTTAATCGGTAGAAAATTCGAAGATGCCGAAGTCCAAGGTGATATCAAGCACTTTCCATTCAAGGTTGTTGACAAGGCCGGTAAGCCACAAATTCAAGTTGATTACAAGGGTGAAACCAAAATCTTCACTCCAGAAGAAATCTCTTCTATGATCTTGACCAAGATGAAGGAAACCGCCGAAGGTTACTTGGGTACCAAGGTTAACGATGCCGTTGTTACCGTCCCAGCTTACTTTAACGATTCTCAAAGACAAGCTACCAAGGATGCTGGTTTAATTGCTGGTTTAAACGTTATGAGAATTATTAACGAACCAACTGCTGCTGCCATTGCTTACGGTTTAGACAAGAAGGAAGAAGAAGAAAAGAATGTCTTAATTTTCGATTTAGGTGGTGGTACTTTCGATGTTTCTTTATTATCTATTGAAGATGGTATTTTCGAAGTTAAATCTACTGCTGGTGACACTCACTTGGGTGGTGAAGATTTCGATCACAGATTAGTCAACCACTTTGTTGCTGAATTCAAGAGAAAGCACAAGAAGGATTTATCTACCAACCAAAGAGCTTTAAGAAGATTGAGAACTGCTTGTGAACGTGCTAAGAGAACCTTATCCTCTTCTGCTCAAACTTCTATTGAAATTGATTCCTTATACGAAGGTGTTGACTTTTACACTTCTATTACCAGAGCTAGATTCGAAGAATTATGTCAAGATTTATTCAGATCTACCTTGGACCCAGTTGAAAAGGTCTTGAGAGATGCCAAGGTTGACAAGTCTCAAGTTGATGAAATTGTCTTAGTTGGTGGTTCTACCAGAATTCCAAAGGTTCAAAAGTTAGTTTCTGACTTCTTCAACGGTAAGGAACCAAACAGATCTATCAACCCAGATGAAGCTGTTGCTTACGGTGCCGCTGTCCAAGCTGCTATCTTATCTGGTGACACTTCTTCTAAGACCCAAGATTTATTATTATTGGATGTTGCTCCATTATCTTTAGGTATTGAAACTGCTGGTGGTATCATGACCAAGTTAATTCCAAGAAACTCTACCATCCCAACCAAGAAGTCTGAAACCTTCTCCACTTATGCTGATAACCAACCAGGTGTCTTGATTCAAGTCTTTGAAGGTGAACGTGCCAAGACGAAGGACAACAACTTGTTGGGTAAGTTTGAATTATCCGGTATTCCACCAGCTCCAAGAGGTGTTCCACAAATTGAAGTTACCTTTGATATCGATGCTAATGGTATCTTGAACGTCTCTGCCTTGGAAAAGGGTACTGGTAAGTCTCAAAAGATTACTATCACCAACGATAAGGGTAGATTATCCAAGGAAGACATTGAAAAGATGGTTTCCGAAGCTGAAAAGTTCAAGGAAGAAGATGAAAAGGAAGCTGGTAGAATCCAAGCCAAGAACGGTTTAGAATCTTACGCTTACTCCTTAAAGACCACTTTAGGTGACGAAGAATTCAAGTCTAAGTTGGAAGCTTCTGATGTTGAAGAAGTCACCAAGGCTGCTGATGAAACTATTGAATGGTTAGATGCCAACCAAACTGCCACCCAAGAAGAATTTGCTGACAAGCAAAAGGAATTGGAAGGTAAGGCCAACCCAATCATGACCAAGGCTTACCAAGCCGGTGCTGCTCCAGGTGGTGCTGCCGCTGGTGGTTTCCCAGGTGGTGCTCCAGGTGGTTTCCCAGGTGCTCCAGAACCATCTGCTGATGGTCCAACTGTTGAAGAAGTTGATTAAATTTGATGATTTATTTTTTGAGGGTTTGTATTAATGTTTGTTATTTTTTGGGCTTTTTATTTTTATTAGAATATTTTATCTTCTATTGCATTTGGCATATATATATATATATATAATATTAGAGATGTATAGACTATAAACATAGAAATAATTGTTATCGAAATCGAGTGTTTGTTTAGTTTGCATGTAGAAAAATGTTTGCAGCTTTTTCTTTTTTTTTTTTTTTTGTAAGCGGAAGAAATTTCGGTTGTTAATTGTGGCAATTAATTCTACAAACACTGGCAGGTGCCAGCCAACTAGAAACGACGGAGGCAGAACTGGATTATAGGTGAGACCCAGACTTGTTGATCTTTTCTTTTAATTGGTCTGTTGGTACTGACACAGAGGTAGGAACAACAGGAACGTGGCAGATATTTCTTAGAAGGAATTTCCTATCATTGATTTACAACCAGTGTGCCGATCGCTCACATGATGTTGAAATCACGTAAAAGACATAGAGTATAGCTTAATGATTTCATTATCTACAGGTTGGTTTCAAATAATTTCCTTAAAGCTAGTTTGTAGAATGTTTTTAATGACTTCAAAAAAAAAAAACCGAAGGGGGGGGGGTTCTCTCCCTCACAACTACCTCCAAGAGATGACATCACCGACTCTAGACAGAGAAGATCAAGAGGTTTGACACCGCTCCATACATTGTAACCAATTATTTGCCGCTGGACAATCCCCTGCATCCGATGGAAATTGAAATAATTGTTTACGGAAAGGAGTTAAGGATGCCACATAAATAAGGGATATTTCCAGAAGAAAAAACCAAGCAATAATTTCGCATCCGGGGATTAGACCGATACTCTTATACACTGTGAAGAAACCTTGGCTGATTGACCGTTTTTACAACAGTCAAGAAAGATACTTTTTGAGATGTCAACCATGACTCTATAATTAAATATAGGATTAGATAACTTTAGGTGTTTAGGGTGCATTTAATAAAAAAAAAAAAGTCCGGGGAAATATGGAGATTCAGCATTTATTCGAAACAACCAATCTGGGGGAATTAGGGGAAAGGGGGAGGTGCCGGAGCAGTCTCAAAATAAAATTTGTTGTCCTATCGGAGTGTAAATAAATCCCGCTCGGAGCCGGAGTTTGAGTAATCAACCACAAACTTGCCTAAACGGGTAAGTGAAACAAGCAAATTCTACACGATATTTTCGCGGTTACATAATAGAAAAGTTCGGAGTTGATTAGGAACTCCGTGGAAAATCGAAATTTTTTTTTTCTTGTTGCAGTTTCTCCATTCATCCTATCCAATTATGAACCCCACAAAAAATAATTATTATGTAAACTAACATTAAAGGACAGGACATGATACGATCACAAAAGTCTGGAGAAGTCAGATAGATAAACAAACAAACAAAAAAAGGAATTGTAAAACGTATGGTATTATCCCCGGAGCTTAAAAATAATCAAAATTATTGGTAACATTATCTTACGATACAAAGTATAATCCTGGCACCACCCCCCCCTCCAAAGACAAACGATTACCCCGCCACATACAAACTTTAAGATATAAACGTTCGAATACTGTCATACTCCCAACGACCCTGTTCGTTTATCGGGGAAACTTTATCGTTTGATGATATTCAAAATTGACCTCAACGTTCCTGATCCAAAATTTTTGGCTGCCAAAGTTCTAACCTAGCTGCATCGGCCGGAAAAAAAAATAGAGTAAATCTTTTTACTTTAGAGTAGTATCAAAGTCGCCCGGATTAGACTGTAGATAAGCAAGTGATCGTGGGCAGAAGCAAATGGCGTGTGTATTAGAATTTAGTATATGGTGTATATAATAAATAAATAAAAAAAAAGAAAGTAATTCATGGAGAGACTGTGGTGAGATAATATTTTCTCATCAGGCTTGATTCTCTTTCAGGTTAAAAAATAATATTTTTGTTGAGTAAAAAATTGAAATTAAATAAAAAAAAAAAAATTGTCGTCAATATTAAAACCAATAGAAATCCACTTTTTCAAAATTCTAAATTCACTTCTTTCTTTCTTTCTTTCTTTCTTCCTTGTTTATCATATATTCTATATATTATACACATTCCTCTTCAATTGGTATGTACAGCAAACTTTGAAACATCGAACCTTCGCAGGTTCCCAGACGTTTTCAGACGTTTTCAGACATTTTCAGACGTTTTCAGACATTTTCCCCAAATAATTTGTGGAAGACGCGAAATGAGTTAGAATGAGAGACATAATTGTTGCTCGTTTAGCCCAAAATTTTTGCATCTACCACTTTGACACAGAAACTGAAGTGTTATACCACAGACAACAAGACGAGAAATTGCAAATAGACTTGGAAAAGCAACCGTTTTTTTAGAAGCATTCACGACCCCCACAAGCAACCAATCCAAGCCTTTTTCAATGAGTCAACCACACAACAAGAAAAGAAGAAGGAAAAAAAAAAGGGTCTGCAGTGAAACCCGTTTTACACACACCTTAATTGAGAACATACGATCAATACGACATTTTTTTCTTCCTTTTACCCAAAACTTTTTTGGGTATATTATTTTTTTTTTGAATAGAGGGCCCTTCCCCCCCTCTCTCCCTCCAACGGTTTCTTAAATTGTCTGTTTGTTCTGCCTGTTTGTCTATTTGTCCGAGTGTGTGAAATATAAGTTTTTCAAAACTCAATTTTGTTTACAAAGAACCATCAGTTCAATTTTGCTAGATAATTTTGCTTAGAGAAAGTACCCAACTGTCTGTCTGTCTGTCTGACTGCCTGTTAATTGCAAAAGTGATTCATTTTACTAACAACTTATTATTTAGACTTCGAAAAGGTTTTATTTTTTTCCACCATTCTTCATATTATTTATTAGACATAGATATCCACAATAATGACTGTTGCTGTTCACAAAGTTGTCCACGAAGCTAATGGCGTTGTCCCAAGACCATCCCCAAAGGAATTCTACGAAAGACAACCAAAAGCTGGTCACATCAAAGACTTGGATGAATATAAAAAATTATATCAACAATCCATTGAACAACCATCTGAATTCTTTGGTAAATTAGGTAAAGAATTATTATCCTGGGATCATGATTTTCACACTGTTAAATCTGGTTCTTTAAAAGATGGTGATTCTGCTTGGTTCTTAGGTGGTCAATTAAATGCTTCTTTCAACTGTGTTGATAGACACGCTTTAGCCCACCCAGACAAGATTGCTATTATTTATGAAGCCGACGAAGAAAAAGATTCTCGAACTTACACTTGGAAGGAATTATTACAAGAAGTTTCCAAAGTTGCTGGTGTTTTAGACTCTTGGGGTGTTGGTAAAGGTGACACTGTTGCTGTTTACTTACCAATGAATGTCTTTGCCATCATTGCCTTATTAGCCATTTCCAGAGTTGGTGCTATCCATTCCGTTATCTTTGCTGGTTTCTCTGCTGGTTCCATCAAGGACAGAGTTAACGATGCTTCCTGTAAGGCCTTTATCACCTGTGATGAAGGTAGAAGAGGTGGTAGAACTACCAACATCAAGAAATTATGTGATGAAGCCCTTATTCACTGTCCAACTGTTGAAAAAGTCTTGGTTCACAAGAGAACAGGAAACCCAGAAATCAAATGTGTTGAAGGTAGAGATTTCTACTGGGATGTTGAAACTGCCAAATTCTCAGGTTATTTCCCACCAGTGCCAGTTAATTCTGAAGACCCATTATTCTTATTGTACACTTCTGGTTCTACCGGTACTCCAAAGGGTGTTGTTCACTCTACCGCTGGTTTCTTATTAGGTGCTGCTATGACTACCAAATACGTTTTTGATGTTCATCAAGAAGATATCTTCTTCACTGCCGGTGATGTCGGTTGGATTACTGGTCACACTTATGCCTTATACGGTCCATTAGTTCTCGGTGTCCCAACCATTATCTTTGAAGGTACTCCAGCATACCCAGATTACGGTAGATTCTGGCAAATTGTTGAAAAGCACAAGGCCACCCATTTCTACGTTGCTCCAACTGCTTTAAGATTGTTGCGTAAATCTGGTGAACAAGAAATTGCCAAATACGACTTGTCTTCATTAAGAACTTTAGGTTCTGTCGGTGAACCAATTTCCCCAGATATTTGGGAATGGTACAATGAACATGTTGGTAAGGGTCAATGTCACATTGCTGATACTTATTGGCAAACTGAATCTGGTTCCCATATGATTGCTCCAATCGCCGGTGTTGTTGCAAACAAGCCAGGTGCTGCCTCTTACCCATTCTTTGGTATTGATGCTGCCTTGATTGATCCAGTTACCGGGGTTGAAATTGAAGGAAATGACGTTGAAGGTGTTTTAGCTGTTAAGAGCACTTGGCCATCCATGGCAAGAACTGTCTACAAGAACCATACTAAATACATGGACACCTACATGAACCCATACCCAGGTTATTACTTCACTGGTGATGGTGCCGCTAGAGACAATGATGGATACTACTGGATCAGAGGTAGAGTTGATGATGTTGTCAATGTTTCCGGTCACAGATTATCCACTGCCGAAATTGAAGCTGCTTTAATTGAACACCACGGTGTTTCTGAAGCTGCTGTTGTCGGTATTAATGATGACTTAACTGGTCAAGCTGTTGTTGCTTATGTTGGTCTTCAAGATGATTTAGCCAATGTCGTAGATGACGCAGAAAAGGCTCTTACCTTGAGAAAAGAATTGATCTTACAAGTCAGAAAGACCATTGGTCCTTTTGCTGCTCCAAAGTCCGTTATTATTGTATCTGACTTACCCAAGACCAGATCTGGTAAGATTATGAGAAGAATCTTAAGAAAGGTCAGTTCTTATGAAGCTGATCAATTAGGTGACATTACTACTTTAGCCAACCCACAATCCGTTGAAGGTATCATTAAGTCCTTCGACGCTCAATTTGGTAAGAAGTAAACTTGTTCTCTCTTAGTTTAATATATATATTGTGTATAAATAGTAAATCGTTAAGTATTGGAAAACAATCTGTAGATTAAAGCGAGTCTCTTCTTTTTTTTTCTTCTTCTTTCTCTAAGAACGCCCAAATTATTATTTAGCAAAAAAACCAAAAAAAACCAAAAAAAAAAAAAATCCCCCCGAGACCATCAAAGACAAAGGGATATACACCACAAGAGATGTCCATACCACTATGGAAGCTAACCAAGACATTCCTTCTAATTAAATCAATTCAATTATTGATAGTGTACTTCACACCCGGCAGATTTGATACATCCTCGGAAATAATACTAAACAACCTCCCTACTAAATCTTCTCCCTATCCTTGGTTCATAACTACCATCCTTGAGAAATTAATCGTTTGGGATTCAGTGTATTTCAATGATTTATTCATTAATCCAATAAAATATGAACATCAGTTTGTATTCTGTCCTGGTTGGATTTCATTGATTAGATATCTATTTAGTGGTTCAGGATATTTTCAAGCCCAATTTTATAGTGTTTTATTATCAAATGTGTTTCATTATTTGAATGTTGTCATATTATACTATATCACGAACTTGATCTACAATGAGGATATAAGCGAGTTGGCTAGTTATTTTATGATAATATCGCCCGCTGGGATATTTTTGACCACTAATTATTCGGAAAATTATAGCAATTTCTTCACTTTGGTTCAAATCTATTTGTATTTCACTTCAATCAATTTCCGAGATTTCACAAGAATAAGTAACAAATCCATCAAATCTTACTGGAAATACGTAATGTCTGGATTCGCGAATGGGATAAATTTCACCATTAGGGCCAATTCCTTATTCTTGGGAGTGATATATTTAATCGACCTATATGATTTTGTCACTGATAGAAATATCGAGGAGTGTATAATTGCCATCACTTCTGGAGCGATACTATTCATATCCTTTGTATCATTGAATATTTATCATTATTTTGTATTCTGTCCTGGGAGAGGAGAATGGTGTAATTCATTGTTTCCAAGTTTGTTCCAATACTCCCAAGATGAATACTGGGATGTGGGCTTATTTAAATATTGGACGTTGAACAATTTGCCTAATTTCCTATTAGCATTGCCGGTGATAATCTTGAACATTTATTCAATATATTATATCTATGTTCATGAATTACCTAAACACAAACGAATTCTAAGTTTGCTTATTGTCAATAGCTTGATTGTAATTGGGGGATTATTCTTTTGGAACACTCAGGTTTTGAATAGAATCACTAGTTTTTCACCCATTATGTATTGGACTGTGGCTATACATTCGAACAAAGGGGAGAAATGGGTTAAGTATGCTACTTATTATGCACTTGTGTGGAATTTTATTCAAACTGGATTATTTGCTGCGTTTTTACCGCCCGCTTAGTCTTTTATTAGATAGATTTATGGGATAAATAGAGTCTTTTTATTTTTTTTTTTTGCTGATAATTGTACTTGGAAAGAGAGGCTTCATAGTGTACCTCAATAACCAGTTGTAACTAAAACTTATTTAAAAAATTCATCTCAGTTTCTCTCTAAGGGTCTGGGTCTGGGTCTGGGTCTGGGTCTGGGTCTATATGAAGGGCTTTTGAAGGTGAGGCATAGTTATTAATGCCACTCATTCTTTTACGACCAAATGTCTCCAGATAAATGTCGCGCAAGGAAATCACCCCCCGACATAGTTTGCAACCTTTGTCTGCATATACACTACCATAAAATAAATACACTCCCAAAAATATAACCACCACCACTACAACTAAAAGTAAATTAACAAATATGAAACTAATGTACATTTGAAAAAAAGAAGGCAAACATATTAAATAAACACATACCTAAAAAGTAATACACACGAATTAAAAAATAATAATCATTATTAAAGTTAACCTAAGATCTTTCACCTCTTAATCTTCTGGCTAATTGGATATCCTTCTTTTGGATAGTAACTCTCTTGGCATGGATAGCACACAAGTTAGTGTCTTCGAATAAGGAAACCAAGTAAGCTTCAACGGATTCTTGTAAAGCACCAATAGCAGAAGATTGGAATCTTAAATCAGTCTTGAAATCTTGAGCAATTTCTCTCACTAATCTTTGGAATGGTAATTTTCTGATTAATAATTCAGTAGATTTTTGGAATCTTCTAATTTCTCTTAAAGCCACGGTACCTGGCTTATATCTGTGAGGCTTCTTGACACCACCGGTAGATGGAGCAGACTTTCTAGCAGCCTTGGAAGCTAATTGTTTTCTTGGTGCCTTACCACCAGTGGATTTTCTTGCTGTTTGTTTGGTTCTAGCCATTATGTATGATAATTATAAAAAAGGGTTGAGAAAAGGAAAGAAGAAAACAGAAAACTTTGATGGGAACCGAATTCATTTTATATTGAAATTGTAATGTCAAGGGAATAAAATGTAAACATTGATCACATGACTAGAGTGAAATCAGGAAGTTTTGAACACTAACGGGTAGGCGTGTTTCTTCTTGTAACCAGAGAAGTGCACATGATAAAATTTACACGTGGTTGAGAATATATCAGAACGCAAGTTCTTAGTGATGATATTTACACGAATCCCTGAGTAATTAGTAGCATTAAGAAAACCTAGGAAAAATAGACATTTTTTTCGCTTGTACGCGCATTTTAATTGTTTTGTTTTTATTTTGCAATCAAAATTGACGCTTCTCATAGTTAGAGAAGTAATTAACTTTGTTACTCCAGCTAATGTCATTCATTTTTTTACTGTGTCCTCTTCTTCCTCACACACACACACACACAAACACTCTCTCCCTCTCCGCCACTTTTCCCTCCTGGGCCCCCCCCTAAACCAAGCTGACACGTACTGAAAATTACTCATACCGGTGTAACTTTTCCCCTAAAGACATATGACTTGTCAGTAATCCAGCGTCTTTTGCGCGCCTACAGAAAAACAATAAGCATTTCACTTCTCTTCAACCAGTGCATAATCCGCATTGGCTTGCTGTTTCCTTTTCTTGTTCGCTCTGCCTCCGAGCTCCTCTGTCTCAACTTCCCGCCCCTAAAATTCAAAACAAACAACACAAAAAATTAACCCATGCAATAATTCCCATTTTTTTTTCAATTTCATTATAAATAATCATTCATTCGCACTTTTCTATTCCCATCTAGTGTTTCTCTTTTCTTCTTTCTTCTTTGTAATTTCATTTTACAACAAATAAATAAATAACTTATAATACAAAATGTCTGGTAGAGGAAAAGGAGGAAAAGGTTTAGGAAAGGGTGGTGCTAAGAGACACAGAAAGATTTTGAGAGATAACATCCAAGGTATTACCAAGCCAGCTATCAGAAGATTGGCCAGAAGAGGTGGTGTTAAGCGTATTTCTGCTTTAATTTACGAAGAAGTCAGAGTTGTGTTGAAACAATTCTTAGAAAACGTTATCAGAGATGCTGTCACTTATACCGAACACGCTAAGAGAAAGACTGTTACTTCATTAGATGTCGTTTACGCCTTAAAGAGACAAGGTAGAACCTTGTACGGTTTCGGTGGTTAAACAAATTGACTACTTTATTAGCTTATTTTTAATGGGGGAATTATTATTAATGATTGATTTTTTCTTTCAATGTATATTATTTTAATACAACTTTTCAGTTCGTTTGATTATTATTTATTGTAGACGCCAACTAAAGGGGGGAGGCGGCGGCGACGGCGGGGAAATGTGGGTTTAAGGCTGGATAGGAGATTTTGTAAGCAAACATTATTTTTCGGGTGGGTGAGAATGATATCACCAACTTTACACAAAAATTAAATCTATGGGTATATTCTATTTTTTTCTATGCTACTCTATAACAATCATGGTAATTAACCTATACAACTAATAAATAAAAATATTCAAATATGCAAACTATAACTTTTGGTAGTCATCCAATGTTAACAAGGTACCTTCCCCTTCAAGTAATTCATTGACCAATTCATCATCCACATCGCAAAGAATAACATGAATATGACTAATGGATCTAACACTTTGTAAACTTAACCAATTCTTGAACCAAACAATTTGTTCTCTTTTCACTCCACGACTGACAAAGGTCTTTTCTAAATATTTCTCAATTATGCTCTTGGATAATGGGGAAATATCACCAATGTCACTATTCTTATCCGTGGGAATAGTCAACTTGGACCAAATGCAAAGATGTTTAATGTTAGATTGAAAGTAATATGGGAACTTGTTATACTTGATCTTAATATCTCCTTTATTATGAAAGACCAAGTCTTGAGGATACTTTATATCATATTCATTCTCATGAACTCGTGATTGGTACCTAATATCATCTTCTTTCCATTTTAATTCATGTCCCAATAAGTAATCATTAATACTTAGTTCATTATCTTTCAACCATCTCTTGAAATCATGATACTTTTCAGTTTGTGCACAAGATCTAGCAAAGATTTCCAATTGATTGGTATAAACTACAAATTTTATATCTTCCCAATTAAACCCACTACCATATTTGATCTTGGATGCATTTGGCATATGTGCGGACTGGGTGAGCTTGATGTTGTAATGGTTATGGTAGTGTTCAAGCGCTTGTTGTTTGCCGAATGCCGAATCAGAAGCTACTTTTGGAGTTGGTGGTGGAGTTAATAAATGGGTGAAACTCATAGCAGGAAGGGAAAATTTAGTTGTATTTGTAGGTGGCTGGCAAAAAAAAAAAAAGGTTGGCGTGAGAGTACCTTTTCTTTTTTTCTCTTCAGATTGCAACTATCGATTTGATAAAGAAGCAGTGGGGGGGGGGG
>JAJMHC010000032.1:32250-73900 GCA_030582855.1 Hemisphaericaspora lyxosophila
GAAGGAGGGGGGGGGGGGGGGGGGAATGTGGAGATTATAGCGATTGGATGAAAGAGAAGGGACGAAACTACAAAGAAAGAGAAAGAGGAGGAGAGAGAGAGAGAGATATACAAGAACAACAGTATAAGGAATCCTTCATCAAGATTGAAGGGAAACTTAATGCCCTTTTATACTTCTAGATCCTCATCATCCGTATTAGAAAATTAAATTTCTTTTTTGGTTACTTTTCCACCCTATCTCAATGTTACATTATTTCTTTTTGGTTACATTTCTCGTAATATTTTTTGTTTACAGCCACGAACAAGGGATAAGTTCGACGATGGAGGGAGGGGGGGGGCATGATAGATAAGACAAGGGATTGCGACTCAAGTGCAATTATTGCTTCAATGGGCGATTGTAGATATGCGCATATGAATGAATGCTTCACATGAAGAGAGGCAGATTATCGTTGATATCAAAATTCAGCAATTGAATTTCTGTTTCCTAGCATGGTGGCTTTTTCGAAAATTGCTACCTCCAAAAATATATGGAAATTTCGTAAACAGAAATGAAACTCTCCTAACTTTAGTTACAGCGTTTGGGGGAACCTCCTCCCCCCCATGTTCAATCTTCTACCTTCCATTGATGATTTCATCTGTTCAATGAATGATTAATTGATTGTATACGTATAGTTGCAAAATAATATCGTATGAGGACGCTGCAAAAAAAAAAAAAATGATGTCATACAGAAAGGGGAAAAACAAACCCATACAAAATATCTACGATCAAAGGTCGTAAGAGATGAGAATAGTATACGGCATGATATTGGATTAGCGATCTTATACATTGGTCTATATTTAGTATCGTAAAAATATGTAATTTTGGAAGCAAAAGAGCAAAGGGGGTGAACATTGTGTCTGGGGAGGGGGGGAGGGGAGGGGGAGCAGAATTACTGCAATATTGGTTGTGTTTCGACAATACAGATACACCTGGATTAAATTTCCTATTGCATTGTCTAAGATTTGTTAAAAGTTCATTGAGTTATTTATTATTCAACACTGATAATGTGTATATTTACAGTAAGATACTCTCATTTCAAGAAAGTTAATCAATGGCATATAGACCAATCAATTAGCCACATTTGGCAGTAATTAATTGCCTTAACTTTTCTTAACTAAAAGGTTATATAAAATGATCATTATAATTTATTATAGTTTTGTGATAGTCATACAAATTCAAAGTACAAACTATCTTCATTCACACAGTCTTCAACACCCCCTCCCCCTCCCCTCCCTTCTATCAATAGCATGTACACAATTGAGATAAGATTGTGTGATTCCTAGAAAAAAAAATTCGCCCATTGTTCTCCTTTACCAAGAATCTTTTTTTTTTTTTTACCAGGCGCCGGATTTCAACTATCCATCATTATCAACCATCTGACGTCAAACCACAACTTGTACCACACACGAATAGTACCCATCGTGGTAGAGAGCAAACACTAGATCAAAGGACCCACCCCAAAAAAAAACTATGCTGTTTTCAATGCAAACTGATCAGATATCAAATGACAGTTCCAACTCGTCAATAGATACCAGCAGTCATTTAACTACTGAAATGCCCTCCCATCGACTCATAATTTTACGTCACGGAGAGTCACAATGGAATAAAGACAACAAATTCTGTGGATGGATAGATATCCCCTTAAGTGCCAAAGGACAAACCGAGGCACAGTATGCTGCAGAATTGATTCATTCAAATAATTTGGATCCAGATATTATCTTCACCTCTAAATTGACTAGATCTATCGAGACGGGGTTGATTATATTACAAAATATGAAAAAAATTTGGATTGATCATATTAAGACCTGGAGATTGAATGAACGTCATTATGGAACCTATCAAGGTCGAGATAAACATGAGGTTTTTTTAGAGTTGGGATCAGATAAGGAGAAATTCCAATATATAAGACGGGATTACCACGGGCTCCCGCCATTGGTGCCGAAGGGAGAGGATCCAAGTATTGATGATAGATATAATGATGTTACCAATCAGGATGTGTTGCCTAGAGGCGAAAGTTTAGCCATGGTTATGAAGAGATTGATTCCATTTTTCCAGTTAGAGATATTGGATAAGCAAATGATTCAATTGAATAAAACTGTGTTGATTGTCACTCATGGTTCTATTGTTAGAAGTTTGATTAAGTATTTGAACAACGTGAATGATGAGGATATTAGTAAGATAAATGTTCCCACTGGGATTCCATTAGTATTTGAATTGAATGATAGAGGAGAGTTGATAAAATTTTATTATTTAGATAAAGAAAAAGCCAAACAAGGAATTGAAAAGGTGAAGAATGAAGGATTGGTGAGGGTGTAAACAATGGGGGGGGGAGGGGGAGATTGTTGTATAGAAGTAGATATCGTTTGATATTGTTTCCACGTATATAGAAATGAATATTGGAATGTGTAATTAGCTGATAAGGCGAGACAAAAGATAGTGTCGGCGTTGTTGACGAATACACAATCAACTAACAAAAAGTATATGTACGGCGGGGCGTGTGACCTGTTTGTAGCATTGACAATACCGATGCAAGGTTAGTAGGAGTAGGAGGAGGAGGAGGAGGAGGAGGAGGGAAGGCAAATCCTGTGATAGATGTGGGGACAGATATAGATGTAATGACCTAACTCTTTGAAACCCAACAAAGTACCAGCAACAAAAGTGAATGTGATTCTGTTCGTAAATAACGAGGCCATGCTTTCAGCAATTGTTTATGTTTAACTTCAGTGTGTGACTCAATCAAGCAAACAAACCAAAACACACAAAAGCATTCGGAGTTAAGAGGGAATATAAGATCGCCGAACAGAAAAATAAAAATTCAATCTAGGAGGAGGAAGTAATTCCGCGAGTCGGAAGCGAAGTTAGTTTCCGATGTTTTGTTCCTGTTTAAGATGCGGGAGACGGCAATGGTGGCATTGTATGATCGAGCAACGGGACACAAAAGCCGAAAAATGAGTGACCCCATTTAGGAGAACACGGAAAGGACCGTTTAGAGAGGGAGTAAGTAAGTAAGTAAGTAAGTAAGTAAGTAAGTGAGAGAGAGAGATGACCATAAATAATTTGTTGGGTTGGGTAGAGGTGTCATTTACTTTTAAATTGACAACCGTTATTAAATAGACAGATCACACACGGGTTCTATTGCCTGATTGGGAAGCGGGTGGTTTTAGTATTATTATTATTTTGTTATGTACTATTGCACCTATGTTACGTAAAGTTAGTTTGCTTGGTAACTAGGAAATGAGTGGAACAGAATGGAAGCCTGGTTATATGCAGTACAGTTGACATTTTCCTTTTTTTTTTTTTGTTGTTACTCCTCGCATAAAAACGATTACAAATCGCTATCCCCTTTTTTTCTTGTTTCTGATTCTTTTACAACACACTCTTTTTCCCCTTTGGTACCCACTTTATATACTTCTATAGACTAATAGAGCTTTAACTAAGTACCACAGGAAGTGAGAGATACATATTACGCACAAAGATAGACATGACTTCATTAGCAATATTACCTCACTTGAAGAGATCGATCACGGATATTATGGATGAAGAGTTATACCACTCACCCGCATCTCCTATCCAATTTGGCAATACCAATAGCAATATTACTAATCAACAACCAACTGCTCAACTACAACAACTACAACAACAACCACAACAACAACCACCACATACCACCAACGTATCCATGAACTATACAGCATCTAAGAACTCGATTAACTCGTCCCCCACTTTGACTCATCAGAATTCCTACACTACTACTTACCCCACTACTACTGCTAATAGTACAAACTTGGGTAACTTCCTTAATATCCCCGATTCATTCTTGGATCAGATAAAGACACAACAGCAGGTAACTAATGGATACTCATGGGACAACAATTCCAACGAATCCCAACAACAGATTGCATTTCCCTCGGTTCAACAGTTGATGTCTCAGCCACAGCCACAGCCATCTTTTATCAATCCATTCACTGATTATGCCAACCCAAACTCATTTATTCGTCCACAACAAATAAATCGTCAAATGTCCCCTCCTCCACTCCCATTACCCCAAGCATTCCCACCCAGAACTAGAAGAAGAAGAATCACCACTATTGATGATTCTGAAGAGTCGTCAACCACTAATAATAAAAAGAAGTATGACCAGGAATACTTGTTGTACAACCCAGATATTTCTCCAGCTCATATTATCAGTCAAACTGATTTGGAATCTTCAATTTTTGTTCCACCTAAACACGATGCCACCTCAGGTGTCAATGATATCATTATTCCTGGTTATGAAAATGATTACTTGTTTATGGATGATGAGGTGGAGATTGAAGATATAGAAGAAGATATAGAGGAAGATTTATCTGATGAAGAGGATGACGATAATTATTTCCACGTTGACGATGAATTTGATGAATATATGATGAATGGAGGTTTTGGTGGTGGTGCCGTTGCTGCCGTTGCTGCTGCCGCTGCTGCTGCTTACACCAACGATCCAATTGGGTACTCTATTGTTAAGCAAGAATTTGAACAAGAATTACAACCACAGCAAAGGGATGAACAGGAAATCCAAGTGTTTATCCCACCTACACAAGAAGATGAAGGCGATTCCGAAGATCTCAATCTTGATGACGATGATATGATGCTCGATGAACATGAGCAAATAACACCAGATTCACGCGAAGATGAATCTCGCATACATTCGCATAGATCAGCAGCTGAAATTTCCCTCACCAATCCACATCATCAATGTGAATTAATCAATCCAAGTACGGGATTACCCTGTAACAAACAGTTTTCCAGACCTTACGATTTGATTAGACATCAAGAAACGATCCATGCTACTAAGAAGAAGATATTTAGATGTGTGATTTGTGAAGGTAGGAGATATGGTGGACCTGGAAATGGGAAGTTTAAGACTTTTTCAAGGGTTGATGCATTATCTAGACATGTGAAGGTGAAGCATAATTTGGTTGGTGAAGAAGCTTTGGATTTGATTAATGAAGCCAAAGAGAATGTTGAATACGTTTTGGCTTGAATGAAGAATTTGTTATGAATAGGGAGGGTTTAAGTTGTTTTCAATTTTTTTTTTTACACATATAAATAGGTTTGTTGATTTTTCGGTTTTTTTTTTTTTTTTTGATTAATAATTAATAATTTTTTTTTTGATTAATTATTATTCATTATGATGATATAGCATGTATATACAAATAAAGGTTCTTTCTATAAAATGGCGAGTAAAACTGTAGGATGTATTATTATTATTAATTTACTCTGGTTGTACACTTGACAAATGAAGGTTCGTTATTTTATAAAATGGCAAGTAAAGCTGTCGATCTGGTTATTATTTATTAATTTATACTGATGGGGTGGATACACTTCGCAGCAATTCATCTAGCTCTAATAAACTGCTAAGGATTTCATCTACCAGTTTATCTGCAAGTGATGATGATGACGATTCTTGTATTGGCTTGAATCTTAATTTTAAATATTGTACAGCAATATAAATGTCCAATCCCATTTGAAACAATCCAGCAAGGATGAATATAATTGAAATATTATTAGTTCCAAATAACAAGTAACTAATCTTGATGCAATCTCCACCTAACCAACTTAACAACAATATAATCTTGAAATTTTCAACTGATTGCAATCTATTCAACAATAATATCTGGGGTAATGGTAACAAGCTCTCTATAAATAATCCCAAAGTCCCTATAGCACTGCCATACATTTCCGAATCATGCAAGAAAAGAGTGAAGAATCCAAATGCCCCAGCAAACAGCATCAAGAATTTCCAATATGCTTCTTCTTCTTTCCATTGCCAAAATTGTCCAGGACGTTTATAATAGACATCAAATAGCCGAAGTACAGATATGAATCCCGCAACGAAATAACTAGAGAACAATTTGCCATAATCCAAAATTATATGACTTAAGGAATTCTTCCAATTCCCAGTCCAATAAGTCTCATGCTGCATTGCATTCGCACTTGACATTCTTCTTGGGATTCTTGACTGTAATTCATGGGAAAAGTGAGGTAATGGTGTCAAGAAATCGGGATCATAATTCGAATGACGATATTCTAGACTCACTTTTAATAAGACGATCTGGATCAATATCATCATTATTGATTGCCTCAATAGAGTGATCTCAAATGGGGTACATATATAATAAAAGATTCTCAATATTGAAGCCATAAACATCGTGCCGCAAATATCGATGGAGAATCCTTGAGAAGTTTGCCGACGATATATGGAATAACAAGTTGACCCATACGAGAACACCGGAGTGAAGGTCATAAACACATTCGCTGTTTTTTGGAGATCAGGTAGATATTCCAAATAGGGGAGGTAATCTTCTGGCAAAAATTGTGACATTTTGGGCAAAAAATAAAAAATAATCAGACTCTGCTATATCATATGATGGTTGTTATTGTTGGGTTGTTGGAATATATGCAAAAAAACCCTTTTGATGGTGTAAATATGAAAATATTTCAAAGTTATATGGAAGATGGATGGGGTCGTGGCCCTAACAAATGTCGAAGATGGTGACGATGAGAGTATCGTGTAACCTTTTACTATAACGTCCAACAAAGATTTCAATAATGTAAAGATTTCATTATTGGTTTAAATAAAGTTTTTTTTTTCTCCCTCTTCATGTCCACACCTCGGTCGAGACGGAGTTAAAATGTTGATGATGGTTGTTGTTAGGACACAAAATCATCACAATAGACACAACTCGTACGACTACTACAAGGGCAATTATAAACGGTCACAAAAAATGTATTACACAAATATTTCAACCATGGACTACATACATTAAAACAACAACTAATGCTACCCCCTACCAAAGAGAACGCCTGTCAAGAAATCAGCGTCTCACAATCTGAGTCTGCTTCAGTCCAAATCGATACCTAAACCCATGATACATCTGGCGTTGACGCGATTCTTCCAATGAAATTGCCATAGCACACGAAAGCTCAGTTCTGTACCTTTCCCTACGTTGCATTCTTTCAATTTCCCATAAATCTCTAACCAATTGAGGATCTTGACTGTTTTCTAACAAGCGTGGCATGAATTCAAAAAAATGTGCATCTTCGAAGTATATAATACTCCAAAGATCTATATTCTTAGGCACGATATTAAGCGTTGATAGCTTCATAAGTACCCTATTTAATTTTTCTGGGGTTTGAACTAATCGTGCATTTATTCGAAGAATTGGAATATTGTATCTGGGATCAAATGAGACTAAATCGCCACGCTTATGTAATTTCCTATGATATGAAGGAGTATCTTCCTGTGAGTATGATGGTGGGTCATCTGCAGGGACTTGATTAACAAGTATTTCATCATCTCCAGAGAGAAACAACTCACCTTGGTTTTGCAACCAAATTGGAGTGGCTCGTGCAGTTTCCCGTTCAGGTTGGATTGAGTCAAAACTTGCCGAGTTGAACGATGGCAGTGCCACGGACAATCCAGTCGGTTGCGAAATTGAACGTGTTCTATCTACTTGGGTGCTTCCATGGGTATTATTATTATTATTATTATTATCTTGAACGCTACCTCGTGGAGAAGTGGATAATGAAATTGGCCAAGTTGACAGTCCAAACGTATTTCCCAATAATGATTGATCAGGGGTACTTCTCGTGGATTCCATAATGTTAATACCCATCACCTTGTTTGATTGGACAGAACATTCCCTGGTTGATGATAATGATAAATTGTTACCTACTGAGTTTCCACTTTTCCCCGTTCTGACCTTTGAACTGCTTCCGTGCCGCAATCTACTCCAAATGCTTTTACTGTCACAATTTTGTACTGCCTGTTCTATTCCAAATTGATTAGGGGAATTCAGGCTTGAGGTTAAATCCGGCGTACTTAAGCGTACCTGTTCTTCAGATAATGATGTCCTTAGCCTGTCAGCTCTATCTTGAGCACGAATATTGCATCTCCTGAGTACATATGGTGACATAGTGGATAAAATTATGCTTGTTTGACCTGATTCCAAAAGCAATTCTGGTTGATGACACTCTGGTTGATGACACTCTGGTTGATTTATTTGAGTTTTGGAAATCTGGCATTTGCAACTAAAAAAATAACTCCGGAAAGTCTGGAAAATTTCGAAATGGCTACAAACGGTTTCCACAAATCCTTTTTCGAAGTTGTCACTATGTTAGATATCGGCTGATGTGATATGTCTAGAAGGAAACTGTTTCATATAAAACAATAATTTTCTAGTTGCTGGAACTCATGAAATTTAGGTTTATTTTTTTTTTTTTTTTGAAAAGTTGTAGGTCATGAAAAACACCACCGTATATACTTGCTTGAAAACTTCGTTTCGGCGGAGCGTTACCTCCTATAAATCAAGCACAAGAACCACAAGAACCACACCCCCTCCTCTCTCCCCCCTCTCTCTCTGAAATTAGCAAATAATTCTCCTATGATAAATTGAGACAATGTAGTTATGATTTTAAATACCTCTTAGGGGCACTTTAAATAAACAAAATTCAGGCGAATAGGTGTATAAATGCGGAGACCAAAATAGGAGAAACTGGAAAATTATATCATTGATGGTAAACGTCCAAACTTTTAAAAAGTTTGAAGTTTAATTTAGGAAAATCGGTTGCATATTTTCTTGAGATGAGCTCCTAAAAGCTTCCATGTGGCGGGAGGAAATGATTGTAATTGAAGGTTTATTTTGAGTTTCTAGAAAAGGAAGTTCTGTGTCTGATCTGATGATTTCCTGATAAGGATATGTTAGACTTTAAATTTTACCCATTTATGTAGAAAACCCCTTCCCTCTTTCCAGTCCATGAACTCTGCTAACAGAAGTCTACAGTCTTTCTAATGAACAAGTGATATCATGTAATGTTCTTGCCTGAGAATTTTGCGCTTGATTATTGGTGATTGTTGAGATTACTGAAAAGTGTGGGGACAAAGTATCGAATAATACAGCTTAAACTTACGAAATGGGCCCTCCATACTTGCATTCAAGAGATACAACCCAAGAGATACAACCCAAGAGATACAACCCAAGAGATTGGGAGTTTACATTAACCAGATATCTCTACCAACACTGCCTAATGATGATCGAAGTTTGCAGTGCCAAGTGCATATTCATTTAGTTTTGATGCATACATGGCATACCATCACCAGCCAAAAAAAAAAAAAAGCAAAGGGCTACAACAAAAGGTGGGGGGGGGTGTTGAAACGACGACAAACCAAAAATACCAACACCTGGTCAGTACTCTCATATCAATTGACCAATTCAGAAAGTGGCCACCTTGCTTACAAACCGCAGTTACTCCAACGACAAAAAATATGGGGGAAATATCAATCCAGCGGTTTGTCAACGTTTTCTGGAGTACGTCCCGGGGGTCATTTCTTTTTCAAACTCAGGCGCTTTTATTGCGACTCTGTTTCACACTCCTAATTCTATAACAGTTGAATTGGTTTGTAGATACTCTGAGTTTCCTGATATATCTATTGTGAACACTTATTGATCCATCGGAAAACATTTGGGATAGGTTTTCCAGTAGAAAGTTGGTGAAATGTCTCATCGCTACCGTTCTGGCAAAGTAAACCCCGAATGTGTTGTGGAAATCCACATGTAACATCTCAATTGACTGTCAAAAAACCGAGAGTCGACTACATGACCTACTTAGATAATTGGGAAATCTACAAATAATAACTCAATTGTTTCAAAATACTTCATAAATATCTATTTTGAATAGCTATACGAATAAAAATGTAAAACACAAACGCTATCAATTGAAGCAAGATTCATCTCAAAATGAAGGCCCCGGCTTCAGTAAACCACTCTTTTACCAATTGATAAAGCTCATCACTCACCCTGGCAAAAGACTCTCACGAATAAATATAATTTCTTTCATTTCAATGACAAAAACTAGTTTGGTTAAATCTATTTTTCTTCTTTGGCAACACCTTCAATTTCCCTTTCTAATCTTTCAATAGTTTCCTTTTGTTGTTCTAACTTCTTCTTTAATTCCTTTAATTGTTCGGCTTCATGCTTTTTAATATATAAGTTTTCTTGAGCTCTTTCCTTTTCAGCAAAAGCATCACTACCTTGAGAAACAGCACCTTCAGTCATAGCAATTCTAGAAATGGAAAAGTTTCTAACGAAACCAGTTCTGGCAATTGAACGTTTAGTAATTTGAGATAACATTGTTAATAATTATGTTTAGTTTGATTAATGAAAAAGAAAGGGGAAAAGGAGAGAAATCAAACTGGGGTCAAGTTAACTTTTTTTTTTTGTTTTTTTTTTGCCCGGCTTCCTTAACATTAGAAGGGTTGAAAAGAAAAAAAAACCATGACTGAAGAACGTACGGCATATAACTATAAATTAGCCAATTCTATTGGTTTAATCTGGTACAGTGGGCACGTGATCATAGTTTGAGGTAGTGGTTGGCTAGATCCTTTATATATATATATATATACTTCTATCTTTGTGTTATGATCTAGTTTCATCTGGTTCTAGTATGGTGGTGAATGCGACTAGTCCGATTTCAGGTGAATTGACTTTCATTTTTTTTTTTTAATAAACAGAGTGGGAAAGAACTTCAAATTTACGTCGTAACAGCTAGTTACAGCTAGTTGCAGCTAATTACCCTAGAATGAAAAAAAAAATACTCTCAATATTCTAGGTTATTGAGCGACGTTTTAATGGTAAAAAAAAAAAAAAAAAGAGTACCTATATTGTATTGATATTATACAGTGATTTCCCTTTATAAACTCTTTTATTAAATATTTATATATATATACACGTTGGAATGACTAACATATCATTTACAAGATCCTAGTTGATAAGAATTGGTAACTCTTATGGGTAGTTGGCATTAAACCGCAAGCTCTAGATTTTTTGATGGCAAAAGCTAACAACCTTTGATTCTTTGCACTACAACCGGTATGTGTTCTAGATAAAATTTGACCGGTGGTTGAAACAAAGTGAGATAAAATTTCCGGCATTAAATAAAGATGGCTTGGATTGATCCCGGTTGCTTCAAATGGGTCAGTTTTTGTCTTCATAATTTGCTTTTCTTGACTATATACTTTAAACAAACTGAAATCGTAGGGATCATAAGTTTCAGCAGGAGGAAAACGACGTTCAAATCTATTAGCAACGCTAATTGGGGCTTCAACATCTTTTCCCATTAGAGTAACATTCTTCACTATTTTTTCCTGGATTGATTTGGATGGAGTTGCTTCGCTGTCGAAACCATAGGCCTCTTTCCATGATTTTTCGCTTTTCATTGACTCTATGGCGTCTCTCTTCCTGGAGAACCTACTTTCAACATTTGGTTGGAAACCAATAGGGGTGATATCCTGAAACACACGAGCTGTAGTTGTAAAGGAACGTATAGCCGTTCTTGAACATCTAATGGATAACATTTTAAAAAAAAATTTCCCTCCCCGATTGCTTATAGTTTCGAGTAACTTCTTTATAGGACTGTTTACTTCAACAAAAAAATTTTTTTATATACCATTTTTTACCATTTTTACCATTTTTTTCATAACGACAATTCTATCTCTTCCCAAATAGGAAATATGATCACATGACAATTCCCGTGACTTTTCTAAAAAGTTTTTTTTTTTTCTTCCTTTTCTTCATTTTCTTTTTTTTTTTTTCTTTTTTGGGCCTCTCCTTCTGTCTCAACGGTTTGAGTGAAGTTTGATTAGTTAGAAATACACATCTTTTAAAAGATAGAACGCTTCTTCTCAAGTCAGAGTTATCTTAGATAGCAAACCTATTAGAATAGGGTAGACACTTTACATTACCGAACGACATTTTGCGCCATAACCTAGTCAATTTCCGACTTCATATATATTCAACTGAGACATAACTAATATCAATTAGTTCAATCTACCCTAAGGTATAACCTCCCAAAGTTTGCATTTTTCCCCAAATAAATACACATATACAACACACAAAGAACAAAATGGGTGAACGAGGACCTGACCAATGGTTAGAACAAATCAAGAAATGTGTAGCATTATCAGAATCAGATATGAAGCAACTATGTGAATTAGTCAAGGAATTGCTAATGGAAGAATCGAATATTCAACCAGTTCAATCTCCAGTGACGGTATGTGGTGATATACATGGTCAATTCCATGATTTATTAGAGCTTTTCCGAATTTCGGGTGGATTACCTTCTGAAGATAATAATACCAACTATGTATTCTTGGGTGACTATGTTGACAGAGGATATTTTTCCCTTGAAACATTCAGTCTTTTAATGGTATTGAAAGTTAAATTCCCTCATAGAATAACATTAGTTCGTGGTAACCATGAATCTCGTCAAATTACCCAAGTTTATGGATTTTATGAAGAATGTCTTACTAAATATGGATCTACTACCGTTTGGAAATATTGTTGTCAAGTATTTGATTTCTTAACCCTTGCTGCTATTGTAGATGGTAAAATTCTTTGTGTCCATGGTGGGTTGTCTCCAGAAATCAGAATGTTGGATCAAATCAGAGTTCTTTCCAGAGCTCAAGAAGTGCCTCACGAGGGTGGTTTCTGTGATTTAGTGTGGTCAGATCCTGATAATGTGGATACATGGGCCGTATCACCACGAGGTGCAGGTTGGCTTTTTGGATCAAAAGTGAGTCGTGAATTCAATCATATTAATAATTTGAGTTTGATTGCTCGAGCACATCAATTAGTCATGGAAGGATTTAGATTCCATTTTAAAGAAAAAGACGTTGTTACTGTTTGGTCCGCGCCAAACTATTGTTATAGATGTGGTAACGTTGCCAGTGTGATGCAAGTTGATGATTATTTGGAGCCAAACTTTAAGATCTTTAGTGCTGTACAAGAAGGCGGTGATTTGGCAGTTAAGAATAATGGAGGAAAGCTGCTGAGAAGTGATTATTTCTTGTAAGCTTCTCCTTTCAATCACTTTGTAATAGATGATAATTCCTTTCTTACGTTTCCAGACCTTGTTTTGACAATACTTATGAATTATGACGAAATTACGTTAATGTTATCCTTTTGCACGATAAAGCTTATATTACTTCATTCAACCGAACATATCCATCCTGAATTTCTGCCCTGTTCCTGTCATCAAAAAGTAAATTGTTGTTTTTATTTTTATTTTTTTAACTCTTACCCTTTCTTTAGTTTACGAACTCATGTTTTGTATAATAATAATAATAATAATCTTTAATTTTAATGTACACATTCTATTTGATTTTTTTTTTCTAGCTACTAATACGCTATTTAGTTCTTACCCTTTCTTCTCTTTCTCTTTATTCCAATGAGCCTCTTCACGTCCTCGGAAATCTCAGATTTGTTGTTATTTTCTTGTACTTGTTTAGGGGGTTCACTTGATTTTGCGCCTTTATTCATATTTCCCTTCTTGGCAGAACCCTTTCTAACCTGTTTTTGCTTTTTATTGCCAAACGACTTTCCTTTCTCTTTATCGTCACCATCTTCTCTTCTTCTCTTTTGTCGTTTGTCATCACCACCTTCCTCACCTTCTTTTTGGAACTTACGAGCAATCATAACCTTTTCTCTTCTTCTTTTCACGACTTGAGCATTTTCAATGGCGAATTCAACAATCAAATTTCTCTTATTTAAACCTTCTAACTGGGCCAATTTCTTTTCATCATCAGTCAAACCTTCTAAAATTTCTTCTATGGTGACTTCATGAGCATTCAACCATCTTAAGGCCATTAATGCGGTCTTATGATCTCTGAATTCAATAAAACCATAACCCCTACTACGACCAGTTTCACCAGAGCCTTTAACCTCCATTATAACCTTAGATTGACGAACAACACCTTTATGCTTATTAGACTTCTTGCTGTCTTCTTCAACTCCTTCTTCAGCAAGTTCATGCTTTAGCTTAATAGAACGAGCTACTTCTTCTTTGGATAATTGTTGACGTTTGTTTTCTTTAACTTCAGTAGCAAATTGGACAACTGCTTTTCTACCTAATGCTTTCAATGCTTTGAAATTCATAGCACGAGGGAGATTACGAATAGCCAAACGAGTTAATGAAAGGTGTAAGGTTGGAGTTTTGTTTAATTGTTGAACTCTTAATTTATATGATTTTTCTCTCATTTCTAAATCAGTTTTGGATATAACTTGAGCCAATTTAGAATTGGCAGTGATTCTACCTTCATTCAAAAGGAACAAGTTACGTTTATCCTTTTCTCCCGGAGCCTTACCTAATGCTTCTTTTCTCTTTTCTGAATTACGTTCAGCTAAACGTGTAGCAGAAGTACGGTCAACTGCAGATGCAATGGAAAGAATTCTACCCTGATAGACATATTCTGGAGAGACATCATCTGGAATAAGCATAGATGTAGATGCAACTGATGGGGCTTCTCCAACACATCTGTCAAATGCGTCTTGATTAACAAATGCAACAAACCCAGAACCTTTAGCAAGACCGGTTTCTTTGTCAATAACAGGAAGAGCGTATTTAACTGGACCAAATTGGGAAAAGTGTTCTTTAAGACTTTCAGCGTCTGCATCATAAGGAAGATTACGAACGAAAATGGAATGTGGATCTTGTCTATTAGATTTAGGTCTTGGTTTCTCTTCTTCTTGATCCTCCATCTCTATGTCTTCATCAGATTCTGGTTCATCATCAGAGTTTATTTGGTTTAAATTGTCAAATTCTTCGGCCGATTTTTTATCTTCATCTCCCTCGCCTTCTTCGTCTTCATCATCTATTTCCTCATTGTCTTCTTCTTCTTCTTCTACTTCTTCTTCTTCTTCTGCTGCTGCTGCCTTTTCTTCTGCTGCCTTTTCTTCATCTTCCTTAATGGTTTCCCACTTGGTTTTTTCGATAGCTAGATCAACGGCAACTTCTCTTCCGTCTATCTTTAATCCCACACTTTCCTTAACTGCTCTTTCAGCAGCAGCTTTTTTCATCATCGTGACAAAAGCAAACCCACACATTTGTCCCCCCTTTTTCTTTGGAATATATGCATCGAAAACTGCTCCATATTTAGAGAAGATCTTCTTTAATCCATCAGGCTTCTTGCATGACCAAGGCAAATTACGGATAATCAATCTTGCTCTTCTCTTTTCAACAGGTACACTCTCTTTCTTAATATGAGTTGAATCTTCATCGGCAGGCTTACGATCTCTTCTTTTGGCCATATCTACCCTTAAAAGACGACCTTTAAATTTATTCTTTCTAGATTCAACTAAAGCGGAAAGAGTATCATCTTCCATAGTAAAAGAAACAAACCCGAATCCACGAGATTGTTTATCTGCGTCAGTGACTATAACTGCATGCTTGACAGGAACGAACTGAGAGAAGAATTCGGATAACTCTTCAGATGTAGCATCAAATGGGATTGATCTCACAAATAATGTTTTTCTATCAAGCCCATCATCGTGTTCTTGTTCTTTCTTTTGTGTTGTTGGTTGAGTTACCACTGGAGATTCCGTTTCAGTGTTCTCTATTTCGACCTTATCTGACATGGTTAAAGGTAACTGTATATTCTATAGTGTATTCAAAGTGATGGAAATAGATAGAGATAGGGATGAGACTAAGAAACAAGAAAAAAAAAAAATTCATTAAGCAGATCATCTCGTGATATTGAATAAAGTACACGACAATTTTTGTTTTTTTTAATATGGGAAAATCAAAACACCGAAAATATACGCGGGTAGATTGAAGATTGAAAACATTATCCACCACCACAACTACACCCACCGGAAGCGGAGATAGCAACAACTACCCAAACTTACCATGATTGTATTAAGGACAGACTCAAACAATAGTAATGTTCTACCCAATACTTACATACCAGATTTCCCCCCAAAGACATTCATAGTGATGTTGGGGAAAGTGAGTAAACGATCGTTAGTTGAGTTTATGCACCTTTGGGTGAAACTAAAGAATACCCAACCACATCTACCATCAAAGTCGCCTTTGACAGAGTTAGAATTTGTTGACAAAGTCAAAAGAGAAATTGCCGAACTTAAAGAATTTTCCACACAATATACCAAAAGACAAATTATTGAACGTATAGTATACGATTATTGGTCCAAAGGATTGAATTTGTTACAGCTATCACAAGTTGACTGTCAGCTAATAGTAGACAAACCCAAGGGAAATGAATGGATTCATTCAACTGCAAGAGATATGCACAACAAAGAAGTCCCAATATCTTTAAACCCATCCGAATTTTTGGATTCATTAGTTAAACAATTAAGTCAAATCTACATGACCTACATTTATATCTGCCAACATCCTCGATACCCCATTGTAATGATTAGGATCCAAGTGTTTGACGTGAATACCATCAGAATAGTAAATTCAAGAGCCCATCTTGCATCACACAAACCATACTTCTTTTGCATACCGATGAATTCCCCCCATATTATTCACACGGCAGCAAGTAACACCGTTCATCGAATGGTTATAAATGTGGTTGAACGCTCATTACCTCAAAATTTGAATAATTTGTTGAAATTGCATACTCCAAGGAACCAAACTCCGGTGAAATCTTTACAATCTATGTTGATATTTACTGGTAACTCAAGATTCAGTAACAGTTTAGGTATATGGTCTGCATATGCCGACAATAGAGTAGATATGCTTCCCTTAGAGCCTATGGAGAAGCACCAGATGCTTAGAGAATCAGATGACGAATCAGATGAACAGCCCGAGAGGGTGGCAAAGAAAGGAGCGGGCAATGTAACAATCAAATTTGACAGTGAAGAAATGAAGAGATTAAAGAAGATCGCCAATATCAGGTTTAAAGGTTCTGCGAACGGTAAGCTAAAATCAGAAAAGCTCTTTGATGATATACGAGATCGCAAACGTCGAACTAACTTGTATCAAAATTTATCAGGAAATGCCGAAGAGGAGGAGATGGAGAAGGAGAAGGAGTTAGAAGTTTCTAAGTTTGAATCAATCGCACCAGTTCAGTATTGCGAGTTTGTAATCAAAGAAAATTTCAAGCCTAAGACGACATCAGTAAAGTTCAAACTTATCGGCTCTGATATATTTGGAGGTTTACATCAACTCTCTGTCCAGTCCGATAATCCAGAAGAAATGATAGTCAATCCAGAAGAAATCCCCTTATGGTTAACGGGAGAAGAGGGAAATAATTCTGGAGAAATTGTCGATTCCATATTTATTAAGAATGAACTATCTATATAAGACTACAATGCATATCCAAGTTTCTGAATATAATCCGTAAGTAATTTTCTTCCCTGCTCATCAGAGTGTGGTATTTCAATCAATAAATTCCGCAACTCATCAATATCCTTAGTTCTAAAGGCTTCCAAGCCTGCTAATTCCCAATCATTATTCTTTGCAAATAATTTTATCTTCTCTGGCGAATTGTACTTTGTAGAATTTTTAATATAAGCTGAGATATGCAGCTTAGGAGCTTCATATCTGAATCCAGAATCAACAAATGGTTCAAATCCAATAGGAGATTTTGCATGACTGGAATCGTTAGATCCCATGGCAAATTCATAAAGTCTATCAAACTCTCCTGCATGCGAATAAGTATTTAGCACAAGATACCAATATTTTTCTTGCGAGATACCAAATTCTTTAACTATCTTTGAAGCTGGTTTGAGTTGATTTATAGTTATCAATTTTGTCAAAATCGACACGATGGAATCACAGGTGAAGAAGTCATTCATATATGTGTCACTTAACTTTTTTTGTAAATCTAGTATAGATACTTGTCGTTGCAATGCTTTCGAATTTCTTGATTTTAATGAACGATTTATCGATTTTGATAAAGTGTGCTTATAACTGTGGTAATATTCATCTCGCTGTCCTTCTGCTATTTCCTTGTTGAATGATTTCAATTTCAAAACGTTCAATTCATTGATTCTACCTTCTTGTTTCAAAAAAGTCTCTAGAAGCTTGGAGTTATATTTGCCAATTGATTTAGCCCACATATTTCCAATCACATCTCCAATAATTCTCATAGTTTCTGATTTAATGGCCACATCCAATTTCTCCAACTCTTTAACCGAATCGTCATTTATAATTTGTTCATTTTGATTTAATACTCTAAAGAATTGAGATACCGATAGGGTATCTTGTAAATGTAATAATAAAAGCTTGGCCAAATCATAATCTCCAGCTTGGAATGATTTTAACAATGCCAACTCCACTTCTTCAAATTTCAACAATTCTTGAATCTTTTTAATTACCGAAGGTTCCAAGTTGATTAACAATTTACACAAAATGTTTCTTCCTTCTTCATAAGCGACATTTGAAATCTCGTCAATGGAAATAAAGTTGCACTTATCACCTGTTAAGGATACCAACTTCTTTGTTATAATTTTGAATAATTCAATATCAGACATATTCAATTCTTTCTTGATCTTGGAGCAACACCAATGAATATAGATTAAATGTTTCAAATTATCCAATTTTAAAGTTTCAATGACTTTGAGGGCAAGGAAATGATGATTCCTAGTTAATAACATTTTGATGACAGATTCCCAACCCACATCTAACACTTCTTTATAAGTCAAAAATAATCCGATTTCACTTGATCTAATCTGATTCAATACTTTAATATTATTCAAGAATGATAAATACTTTTCTGAATCAAAATAATCATTTTCCTCATAATATATCTTACCAAAAGATACTGCTGATAATAATTTCTTTTGCCAAATTGGATTGAATTCATCCAATGCGACTTGTAAACATTCTTCCATCGCTTGTGATAGGGTTCCATCACTCTTCAATAATGATATATTGGCATCGGCTTTTGATGCATGGTCAGCAAATTTATCAATGCAGTCGATTAGAATACTGCTTGTATGAGATGAACCAATTTGATATAGCGAGACACTTGTCTCTTGAACTCGACTTAGAAATTGTAATTTATTATCAGTTATGATTCTAACTCCATCAATTGATGTTTGTAATATTGGAATAGTAAATGATAATTCGTTGGTACCTTTTAATAGATTATCTAAATCAAACTCTCCATCTTCATCATCATCTACTACATCATAAAAAAAAGATATCGATTGTTGACCAGGGCCAATTAACTTGATTTCATCTTTGAATGAAAGTATAATTGCATCATTACCACACCATTCAACTTGATAAGGAGCGCTTGACTCATTTGAGGTGTCATAATCTAATAAAACTTCATCAAATTTAGTATTAATCACAAAAATCTTCTTCATTTCACTGTTAAATAAAGATATCAATTGTCCATTGGGGGATGTGGAGATGCTTGTAAACGGGCCATCTGTTAACTGTTGATTTACATACTCATAACTCGTGAGTCCCAAATCAATATGTATCGTAATGATTGTATTTTTATAAAGAAGATGAACAATTAATGAGTCTTCTTTATCAGTATGTTGTAAATTAAACGTAGATATATCACCCAGGTGTAATGAACTTAAAGGAATTTCATAATTAATAAAACTTTCCAAGTCATTTATTATAAATTTAGAGTCCATTCTTATAATCAAATATCGGTTATTCCATACTTTGCATTCAATGATCTTGTCCACTTGTTCAGTTTCATTATTTTCAAGATTGGTGATTGTTCTTGGATTAACCTTGTCTTCATTCTTATAAGTAGTTCCAACATTATCCATTGAGGTCAAATCTTTCAAATAATCATATTCATTGAAATTTCCACTCAAATCATAATAATATCGAAACTTACCATTGCTCAAGATAATCACCAAACACTCATTTCTGAATAGAAAGCTATGAATATACTCATTGCTGGTATTGTTGAATATTATTGACCATATTTTATTACCGGTAATAGAATAAATTTCAATCAAGTTCGGATGCACTGAAAATTTAGTAGCAATGGCTATCAAAGTAGAATTTGGTGATAACTGGGTTACATAATTGTAGTATATGTTGTCAATAGACCAATTGATTGCGTCGTAACAGGTTTGTATGTTGTAATAAACATTGGATAACTTCAGCCAATTGAAACTGGGATTTGATGTCGCAGATGGCATTGGGATAAGAGTTGGTGGGTTACAGGGAATCTTTGTTGACCCGGTTGCTGTAAATTGATGTATTCAGCTTCCCACTTTATGTGGAGGAGGTCAAAGTAAGGTAATTTTACAACCACCGTTTGGTTTTTGCCTGGTGAGTGTGGCACGCGGTTTCAAAAAAAAAAAATGGTTTTTTTTGTTTTTTTTCAAACTTGAAGTAAGCAACTTGACTGTGTCAGACTAAACGGTATAAGGAACAAGCATGTCGTCGTCGTTGTCGTTGTCGTTGTCGGCTCAACAATACGTCTCATTGATATCTTCAGATAACTTCAAGTTTATAGTGTTGAAAGAAGTGGCGCAAATATCGTCAGTATTGAGAAACACCGAAGGATTTAAAGAAGATAAATTAGGTGTAATAAGATTAGACATGGATGGTGATATCCTAGAATGTATTGTTGAATATCTTTACTATCATTACAAATATAAAGATAAGGTGGAAGGTGGAGATATACCCGAGTTTAAGATACCTACCCATTTAGCCTTGGAATTATTAGTTAAAGCAGATTATTTGGATATATAACAGAGAGGCAAAGATGAACAGAATGATATTTGGTTAAAGGAACAGTTACAGGGGAATGTCAATCGTTAGGATATAACTGCTTTGTTAGGTATGTCATGGGGCAAAAAAAAAACCGAAAATGGAGGACCGCTCTACGCAATACTCTAACAATCCAGAGCACCGCAAACAGATCGATGATAGAGCTATAGGTTTGTACCAATAGAAGATATTATTGACATAATTTGGTTAGAAGCAGGGTGACCATTTTGTATGAGAAATATCTTTGCTGCCCGATGGTTACCAGGTTTGATTGGGAATGCCAAATATAGTTCAAACGAATAAGTAGAATTAGCATACTCTCCTTAAAAGGGAAAAGCAATTTAGATTTCTAGAATCGAGCAATAGTTTTAAACCTTAAACGTCTCAATCTCTGACAAATGAATAATCACACTATCTAGTGAGTATTTGGACCCCTCGTCGTCATCCAAAAGTTCCAGTATCTGACCAAAACAAATTCTGGCTGCAAGATGGGAACATCTCGAATTGAAGAAACACCTCCAAAGTGATTCTTCCATTACACTATCAAAACATAATAGAGGAGTAGAGTATGTCAAGAAAGTCAAAAGAACAATTGAGCTGCAACGAAAACAGGAGTATGGATTCAACCTACACTTCCATATTCAAGAAGCCACACAAAAATATACACTATCAACAGACTATTTCAATACATCGAGCCAGTTGAAAGACAGTTTTCGCCTCATTATTCGAATGGAAATGACCAATATAACTGTTGACTTGCAGTCACTACATTTGTATAGCTATAGCTACAGCTACAGCTACACCCCCTCCACCCCCCAAACGATGATCTAGATCAATAGAAAACTGTACTATCAGATGATTTGAAGTCAAATATCTGTGCACACCAGTTAAAACTGGCCAGTATAACCTCCTCATCACACTTTATCTTACCTCGTCACCTCTACTTACACCCATATCGAAATCCGTGGCATAAGGACCTCCCTCCCTTCATTTGGTAATCACTGTTTATTCCTCGTCCTCCTCCTTCTCCTCCTTCTTTTTCTCGCAAAAAAAAAAAAAAAAACTTAAAGGGGCAACAAGAGCGAAAATAAACTGTGGAGATTTTCTTTACAACCAACCAATCAGTCCAAAGCAAAACAACCCTTGGAATGGCTACTGCAACAATGATTGGCACTATTGGTGGCTCTAATGGCATAGCGCTAACGCCTGCGACTCCTACTGGTGCGGTATCCTTGTTAGATATTTTAAATACCGAGATAAATTCATTATGTTCAGTAAGCAGCAAACAGTTACACAACTTGGTTGATGATTCTAATAGCTTCTTATCCGAATTGAAACAATTGGAATCGGAATTAGAAGGCGGTGACGAAGAGGAAGAAGATACCAGCCATGGTATTTTAGCTAATGTCCTGAAATTGACAGATAAATGGTATGACTCTTCCATATCAAGTTTGAAATCATACAATTCATCTATTAATAAGGTATCAAAGAATGTCTTAAACAATCCCAAGTTTAACATAGATTTAGACGATGCTTATACTTATCCTTTGAATTTAAATAGTTTCCCCATGAATTCCAATAAATTGAAGTTGATTGAAGGTAACGAATTAGAATTATTGAAATTAGATAATAGAAGTGAGTTGATTAAATCGATTATACTTCATTTATTAAAAAACGGCCAATGTAATATTGTCAATGAGGTTATCAAAGAAATACGTCAGGATTCTTCCATGATTATAGATGAGGATTTGTCAGGAAAATTTGAAGTCTTGAACCAAGTGGTTGACAAGATAGTTTCTAATCATGATTTATCAATGGCAATTAATTGGTTTAAAGAAAAATATAATCAAACAGTACTCAACAATCAAATAACCCTTGAGAATTTTAATAATATTGAATTTAAATTTCATATGTTACAATTTATTATCCTTTTAAATGGTTCTGATTCTGATTTCACCTTGGATGATGCTTATGCTGCATATATTTATGCAAATACCAACTTTGCCAAATTCTTTAAGGATTATTTAAATGAAATATCTCCATTGGTGATATTGCTACTTTTTAAGACTAACAACGATCAAGGATATGATGATTTTTCAAAAAAGCATATGATTAGTGCAGTCAAGGAATTTATCGAGAAAATGAAGATTGGATTTAATCTAGATAGTGATCAACGATCGGGTCATGCAAATGAAGTTAAATTCATCTCTGAATTGCTCAAAAGTTTTGAAGATATTCATTCTAATCAATCAATTTTTGTGAATATTTCAAATGAATTCATTTCTGAATATTGTAAAGATTTGAAATTATCAAACGATTCTTCATTATTCCAATCCATATTGGCTGGTCATATTTATCTTCCAAGTTTTTACAAATATAATCAAATTCAATCCAAGTTAACCAACTTTAAATCTGTTTCTGATAAGAATAATAAACTTGAAGCTACCCCATCCCTTCCAAATCAAGAATTAGTAATCAATAATACCGCCACTTATCACAACGACTTGCCCTTCCAATTACCAGATACCAATAGATTTCTATTTAATTATCATCCCATTTTCATCTGTCCAGTTTCAAGGGAACAGTTGGTACCAATAACAGAACGAATTACAGAAATAAAAGAAAATGGAAAGAAGAAGAAACAGATTGCAGAGAATGATATGCTTTCTCAAGTAGTCATATTAAATTATTGTCAGCATTTAGCTTTAAGAGATAGTATCTGGCAGTTGAGTAAGAAGGGTACAGATCTGTTCAAGTGTCATTATTGTTATAAGAAGCATAAGTATACTGATTTAACTGATGGGTATTTTATTGATTTGTAAGTTTGATTTTTTTTTTTTGAATATTTTCTTTGGGTCACTACTTTTGGGTTTTTAGGTCATTTGCCGAGCAAGTGATAGTATTATGGGGGGGGGGGGTTTCATAATTTATATATACATATATACTAGATAGGTTTGGTTATTATCTTGGTGTGTATTCTCTAATTAAGTTTTGCAACTATTCACTATTTTTTTTTTTTTTTTTTTTTTGGAACCGATTGGGGCGGGGGAGGCATCAAAAAAAAAAATTTTAACTTCATATTACATCTTTCTCTAGACTACTTTATCCCACACACAACCCTGAAGGAACAGCTATGGCAAATGGAAAACCAGCGGTCGAGCCCGAGCTTTTAACAGACCAAACATCTCCATTGGGAGATTATTGGATCCCCATATATTCCAAACAGATGAACCTTGAACCAAAACATTTCGAACAAGCAATGCTAAATATCATGAAGCAACCAAATATAAATTCCACGGTGATTATGAGAGCAGATATCCTTAAGGAAAACGTATATGACCCAGAAAAAGGAGATACTACGTTTTCTAGTAAACTAATAAACGAATTTCCTGACTTTCCATCATCTTCCACATCCAAGGAAGAAGTACTTCATCGTAATTTGGATGATGTTGACATTAGAAATATTCCTACAACCAAGATTAAATTGAACAGGAAATATGAAATTGTAAGAAGAATCATTCCCAGAAATCCATATAAAGATCATATCATAAATCAAACTTGTTTGATGTTGTCTAGAGAAGACGATGCTTCTGTATTGGTGGTTTATATTCCTCATATAGAAACCAAAGAAGAAATCCCCTTTTATTTACCACCAGTATATGGAATTGGGATATTATTTCACCACAACACTGTATCCATTCATTACTTGCCCTTTGATTATCAAGACTCAAACAAAGAAGCAGAATTGTTGACATCAATGTCACCAACAGAACGTCCCATCAGGATAGCTCTACGTCTTTTAGAAACATCAAGCAGGCACTCAGCAGGTGTTAAAGCAGGTTATTCGAAACGAGTGAATCACGATCTCGTAGTTCCTAAAATTGAATTTCAAAATAGATATATCTCACTCAAGAAGAAGTATTCATTAAAATTAGTTAATGAATGGTGTGAGAGTACCGATCCCAAGAAACACGTGTTTGAAGATTTAGCAATTGCTGCGTTTTTGATTGAATATTGGGCATTGAAGGGATATACTGGGGAAAATTTCGAATTTAGAGATTTAGGTTGCGGAAATGGATTATTAGTTTATATTTTAAATATGGAAGGATATAAAGGAAAGGGGATAGATGCAAGAGCAAGAAAATCCTGGAAGATTTATCCTGCAAGCGTACAAGAAAACCTATTGGAAAAGGTCATTGTTCCAAGCATATTATTAAAGCCTCATCCTTCATTAGCCAAAATGGCACCCGAAATAACCGATAATGGACGTCAATTCAAAGAACTCATCAGAGAAAATGATGATATCAGAGTCAAATACCACACGTCCAAGGAATTACTTGAATCTCCTTTAGCATGCACAACGGAAGATTTCCCACCTAATACATTCATCATTGGAAATCACTCCGATGAATTAACTTGTTGGATTCCATTATTGGGATTCCCATTTATGGTCATACCGTGCTGTTCTCATGCACTTACAGGCGCAAGATTAAGATATGCACCAAGAAAGATCACTTCAGCTCCCACATCAACTCCAAATCCCCCACCACCACAATCATCAACTTATGCGTCACTTGTAGATCATGTTGAAGACATTGCAATCTTGATGGGATGGAAGATACAACGTGAAATGTTGCGAATCCCAAGTACTAGAAATGCGGCAGTGTTGGGTAATGAACGATACATTATTGAATCTGAAGACAGTACCCAGATGAGAGCATTGGATTTAATCGCAATGGAAGGTGGAGCGGAAGGTTGGGTAGAGAATTCGATGAATTTAATGAAACGAGCACCAAGAAATCATTAAGACATTGAGATTCCGAGATATCTCCATGTCTTTAATGTGGGAAGAGTCCAACCCTAGTTTGTAATAGTAAGTGGTGTATAGAACTTTTAATAGACAAGCCCGCAATAGGAAGTATTTCACCCGCCGCACGAATTAATCCGAATTTGGCAAAAAGAAACAAAACCAAAAAAAAATAAATTGGTCTTTTCACACCAAAGTCGGATTTTACCCAAAGGAAATTTTTTGACCTGTTCTTTTCCACCATAACACTAGTGTTTTAAAGGATAGATTAAAAACACTGTTTTTGAAAATGGCTGGATCATCTTCTCAATTCCAACAACTTGAAAAATTAGGTGAAGGTACCTATGCTACAGTTTATAAGGGTAGAAACCGATCTACTGGTGCCCTTGTTGCACTTAAAGAAATCAACTTAGATTCAGAAGAAGGTACTCCTTCAACAGCCATCAGAGAAATCTCATTAATGAAGGAATTAGATCATGAAAATATCGTTACTCTCTACGATGTTATTCATACTGAGAATAAATTAACCCTTGTATTTGAATTTATGGATAAAGATTTAAAGAAATATATGGAAGTTCATGGGAGTCAAGGTGCTTTAGATTTAAAGATTGTTAAATCATTTATGTTTCAATTATTAAAGGGAATCATGTTCTGTCATGATAATCGTGTCTTGCATCGTGATTTGAAACCTCAGAACTTATTAATTAACAATAAAGGAGAATTAAAACTAGGTGATTTTGGGTTAGCACGTGCCTTTGGTATTCCATTCAATACCTTCTCCAATGAAGTGGTTACATTATGGTACAGAGCGCCTGATGTTTTACTTGGTTCAAGAGCATATACCACTTCAATTGATATTTGGTCTGCTGGGTGTATATTTGCAGAAATGTGTACTGGAAAACCGTTATTCCCAGGTACTGCCAATGATGATCAATTAATCAAAATCTTTAGATTGATGGGTACTCCAAATGAAAGAACATGGCCAGGAATAAGTCAATATGCAAACTATAAGAGTAATTGGCAAATATTTGTGCCTCAAGATTTGAGATTAATTGTTCCAAACCTTGATGCCATGGGATTGAATCTTTTACAAAGTTTGTTACAAATGAGACCCGAAGCTAGAATCACTGCTAGACAAGCGTTGCAACATCCTTGGTTCCATGAGATTACTAATCCAACACCGTTGGTTCATCAATTGGGAGATCCGTATCAACAACAGCAGCAACAGCAGCAACAACAACAGCAACAGCAGCAACAGCAACAACAGATCCACCAACCACAACCGCAGCAACCTATAGTTGATCAACAGTACTAGACTGTCAGTTTTTCTTTGTATAGTTTGAAATTCAAGGAATAGAGATATAATATTCTTCAACGGGAATACGAAGTGGCCTATTTCTCTATCATATATATGATTGTAAGGGGAGTGTGGCTTGTCTTTAGATTATTCATGCGTGGATTTTGCATACTGGAGACGGAAAATATTGTCATAAGGTGGTCCTAAAATTGCCGGGACACTTTATCTTGATTTCATCTCCCTCAAACAAGACAATTTCGCCCACTTCAAAAAAAAAAAAAATAGCTACGGGAGTAACTTGTTCGTATAATGAGGAGTAATCAGAACCCATCGGATGTGGTCCCTGTCAAAACCCATATACCTCCCCAAAAGCTAATTGCCCAGTGAAGAGGAAGAAAGGATAATCTACAAAAAAAACATCTCTCTGTTCTAACAAGAATATAAATTAACGTAAAGTTATCAAAACTATAAAAATTAAATAAATATAAAAGCAACTACATAAAATAGAGTAAAAGTGATAAAAACCACCTACTCTAAATCTTTTCTTTAAATTGATCTTCAGTGACACCAGCACCCATAGCAGCAGTAGAAGTAACACCACCACTAACCATCTTCAACAATCCATCAATATATCCTGCTCCTGACCATTTTTGATGCTTAACAACTTCAACCCCCTTTTCAATTTCTGGTTTTTGCACATTTTGACCATATGCTCTCATACCAAATTGAGAATATTGATTAGAGAAATCATCAACAGCCAATGCGGTAGTATGTAAACCGGCAAGAGTAATGAATTGCCAGACATATCCCAATTGAGCTAATCTCTTGATATAAGTTTCTTGATCATCTGGGTTCATGGCGGTGTTCCAGTTGAAAGATGGAGACAAGTTATAAGCTAACCATTGATCTGGGCAAGCAGCCTTAACACCATCAGCGAATTCCTTGGCTTGGTTGTAGTCTGGTAAGGCAGACTCCATCCAGATTAAATCAGCATATGGAGCAAAAGCTCTACCTCTCATAACGGCACATTGAGTTCCACCTTGGTATCTGTAGTAACCTTCTCTAGCTCTGGCAACATCCCAGTTGAAGTAGATATCTTTACCAGTTAATTGCTTAGCTAATTTTTTGGCTTCCTTGTGAGATGTGTTTGTTAATGGGCCAACCTTGTCAGTGAACTTCTTAATCAAGGCTTGTTTGTTTGAATAGGATCCAGCGTTAATTTCATCAATAACGGCTTCATGGAACAACTTCAATCCAGCCTTCTTGCTCCAATCAGCTTCAATCTTAGCCAATTTGTCACCATAGATACCTTTAGCTTCAGCAGCAGCCATTAAACCAGCCAATTCTTCAGCTTGTGGGTTGGTGGCACCAATGATGAAATAATGATCTCTGTGATCAATAGTGGAGGTGATCAAGGTGGCGGCTTCAGAATCAGTTCTGGCAACAGCCAACAAGTTAGAACCCAAGATATCAGCAGAAGCTCTAATAGCAACCAATCTGTTAATGTGTTCTTGAACTGGAACTAAAACCTTACCAGCCATATGACCACACTTCTTGGTACCGGGAGCTTGATCTTCAATATGGATACCAGCGGCACCACGTTCAACAAACAACTTGGTCAATTTGATGATGGCGGTAATACCACCATGACCAGTATCGGCATCAGCAATGATAGGTCTTAAAAAGTCAGTGTATGGAGTCTTGGCTCTTTCAGCCTTGGACATGTTTAATCTTTCTTCTCTTTGTTTTCTGTCATGGAATAATTGAGCAAACCATAAATGTTCAACCTTATTTGGAACGGTATCCATAGGATAATCAGCTAAATCTGGAGAAGGTTCATTGGAAGTAGAAGCGGTAGAAGAACATTGCCAACCGGAAACATAGATGGAATCCAAGTATTTGGCCATTTGAGTAACATGAATTGGATCTAAAGCACCAAAAGTGAACGAGGCAGTAGAATTAGCTTCATGCTTTTCCAACAAATCAAATAATTTATCAGATTGTTGAGAAGAGGGATAGTTAATCTTAAGAGTACCTCTCTTTTTGGCGATATCTTCAGCAGAATAGATTCTCTTGGTCTTTCTCCATCTTGGTTCCGACCACCACTTGTTAATATCAGCAACCTGCTGTTGGAATTGTCTTTCTTCTTGGTTTACGTCGATTGGAGTGTATGGCATTGTGGGGATTGTGAGTATGTGAATAATCTAATGAAAGATATAGAATAGAGAAAAGAGGAAAACTGAAAAATCTTTTATTTAAAAAATCAGAGAGAATTGAACTGGTATTTATAGTGAAAACAGAGCATAGGTGAGTTAACGTAATAAGGGGAGGATAAAAGGAAATTTGATTTTTTTTTGGTTTTTTTTTGTATTTTTTTTTTTAAATTGCAGTGAAAGTTTTTTTTTTGTATGGTGCCAGTGAGCCGTTGTCTTTGTGTAACATTCTTATTCCCCAGATTTAATTCCAACCAGAAAATAAATTTCCACAATCTCCCGTTAATCCTCTATACAGGTGGTGGTGGTGGTGGTTATTGTAAAATCCTCGGATATCCGGGGGCGTCTCTACTTATTCAACATCTACAACTAGTTATTGTTTGTGCTTAACCAACCAGCAATAAATTACATATATTAAACTTTAGGTACAGTACATTAACCAGCCTATCATATGCCGTGCATAATTCTACAGAGAATAAACCTTCTGTAAAAATGCTAACCCAGCTCCTCTCCCTCTCTGTTCGCTCTCTCTTTGACCCAAAAAAAAAAAAAAAAAAAACTCCGAAAAATAAAAGACTTGTTTATGCCGGTCGTGTACTGCTTACCATATTATTTCAAGTGCCCTTTCTGGTTGCATATGATTCCATTTTTTTATTTTTGTATCAACGGTTCCGAAATTCGGTTTTAGTTTTAGTTTTAGTTTTTTTTCCTTTTTGCGTTTCTTGTTTCTCTCTCTCTCCCCCCCAGATTACATAATTGGTAAATGTACCCGAGGCTAAATAACACACCACCCCAGATATTTTTCAGTTTTGCTTTACTGGAAATAACATATGATTATTATTAGTGTTATTATTATTATTATCCTTATTCTTAGTAATTCACAGAGGGTTATTGAGGCTTCGGTGAAATACATCCGTTATGTTTCCCTCCCCCCTGTTTCTCCTATTAATTGACCTCCTGCTTAGCTTATCTCATAGTAATCAACAGTAAGCCATTGGCTCATATACGTAGAATGACCTTTAGTTTAAAGTTACAGTTACGATTCTTGTCTCTTGTTTGATTTCAACCAATACATATCTTTACATTCATCCACTGTAACTTTTTTATTTCGGAAAATATCTTCAATTCTCGGAGTTCTAACCAAAAAGAATTACTTGTCGTCGTCAATGAAATTCGGGTTTGAAAAATCGTTATAAATTTCTTTATCCGGGGTATAGATTCAATCAAACTCACACAAAACCAAAAAATGAATCATTTTTGTTTTTTTCAACCCCTCGGAGTTTTTCTTGTTTTGGTATGCATCAGTTACACATAGGTATTTTTCCATTTTCTTTTTCTTTCTCGGCTGCGTATTCAGTTAACACTCTACCGATGTATACCCTCCCCCCCCTCCCGTCAATATACATTCCTGTTTGACATGAATCATTGTCTAAACCCCCGGGAGAGGGGCGGGAGGGATTGTAGACAATACAAAAAATAAACTGCAGCAAACGTCAAACTCCGATGAGTCATGAATATGTTCTCCTACTTTTATTACTTCTATATATACGTTTTACCTAATCAGTCTTGGGTTTCTTACTCCCATTGTCATCCTTCTTTGGTGCCTTTCTCTTCTTCACCATTCCTGATAAATCATTTACTTTGGTCTTTTTCTTAACCATTGATGTGAGATTATTAACCACCGTAGCAGTACTACTGCTTCCTTCTTGGGGAGTAGCACCAGCCGCGGAGGTCACTTGTCCCAATAGCCCTTTAATCATATCCGCTTGTGCATCATTCAACTCATCATTGCCCAAATCAACGTACTTTGCTTCCAATTCTTGAATCATTTCTTGATTATCTTTCCTACGACCGGCATTAGTTTCGCCTTCGTTTCTCGCCTTGACCGAATCAATGGCCAATTTGATTTGTTGTTGTGCTTTCTGTTTCAGATCTGTATCTTCTCCACTAAATTCTAACGCCAATGCCAATTTATAATGTGATTCGGAAATTAAGGAATTACTTGGATTATATAATTCCAGTCTAAGATCTAGACAGTGTTTCAAGTCAATGGCAGATTGAGCGAAATTCTCAGTTTCTAACGATACTTCACCGAGAATATCATAAACTTCAGATAATTTCTGCAACACAATCACATACTCATTGGTAATTGGATTCTTGTCTTTAATATATGGAGGAATTAGATCACCCTTTTCAAGCGATTCCAACTTCTTTTCTAATAAATCCCGGGTAAGATCTAGGATTTCCCATGCAATTTCAAACTCACTTTGTTCTTCTTGACCTTCATTTGCATCCACACCCCCCTGTTGGTTATCCTGCTGGTCATCATCTTCTCCCTCTTCTTCAGCCAATGGTGGACCTTCCTCTTCATCTTCCCCGATATTACCCTCATCGACTTCATTTTCTCCTTCAATCGGTTCAGCATCGTAAAACTGGAATTTATCACCACCCTCTTCGCCTCCTTCAATCCGTGGCGGTTGTCCTTGTTTGCCTTCTTCATCATCTTCATCCTCTGACGGGTCATTTTCTTGATTCTTGGTGCTCGAAGGAGCTCCGCCAAATACCTCCGATTTGGAAACTGCACTCTGGAAAATGGCTTTACCATATAGGAATAATAAATCAGGATCTTCAGCACCTTGTTGTTGTCCACTATATTTTTCACAAGCCTCTCCATATTTTTCAGAAGCGAGGTCATAATCTTTGGATGAATATGCTCGAGATCCCTCCGAGATCAATTTGGTAATTTCAGCAGAGTATGAGGACATTATAATATCTGAGATTTCAATTTCGATTTCGATTTCGATTAGATTGATATACTAATTGTTTTTCTGATATGTTGAAGAAATTCTTTTTTTTTTCAGGATCCTCAACGCGTATTTTCATTGATTTGATTTTTTGGGGGGTGGGGAGAAGGCGCGATATTTTTTCCGGTTATCACGTGACAACAGTCAAACGTCACAAGGGTGTATGAGTTGTAAAAGGTTCAGCCCAGTTTTATTTTTGTATTTTGTATCTGTGGTGAATTGGGTGGCTTTGCTTCAGAACGGAATTTTGATTGAATGATTCTGCACAGATACAATCAATTGATGATGACCCTTTGGAAATTTACCCCCCCTCCCCCTTCTCTTATAGCTAACTAATTCAGTCAATTGACATCCTGGGAAGTTAGTAGCAAACTGGAAATTTAAAGTTTATTCTCTTGGTCTGGTTTAGTCTCTTGGTCTTTATTTAGTCTCTTGGTATTGATTTTCTGTAGAAAGTGAACAGAAATTCATGCAATATTCACAGTTGTTAATAATCAAATCAATACCAATCCTTCAATGCTACTCATCCAAAAGAAGTGATTGCCATCATAATACTTTAGTAAGATTGTTATCTTTGCTCTTTGAATTTCCTTGACCAATGATAGTGAAGCAAGATATCGTGAGAGTATTTGCAACACCCACGGATATCGAATTCCACGTGATAAAGGCAATTCCGGTCCACAGTGGAAAAAGTCGCTTTTCTACATGACAGAAAAAGTCAACAGAACAATAAACAATACCCTAAAATTCAGAATCAAAAAAAAAAAAAAAGAAGAGAGAGAGAAAGGGATAATCTCCCTTTATACACTCATTTGCAGGTAACGATTAAGTTGTTATTAATTGGACATTCGTCATTATTGTTGTTATTATAGTCATTGCTGGTCAGTGTTTTCGAATTACAGCATCACACATTAAACTTTAACCCATAAATTACTCAACTTGTTCCATTCCTACTCCTAACAACAAATCAAATCAAAAAACAAAAAAAACAAAAAAAGAAAAACATTGCCAAATAGATTTGTACGATTCGATTTATTAAGCCACCATGTCTGCGTATCAACCGCCACCATTACCGGCGAAAAGAACACCAAGGAGGAAACCTCCAAGCAGTCCCCAGCCTGGACCACTTGAAAGCCATATAGCTAATAGTGCGCACGTATATCCAGATTATCCACTCCTGGAACCATCATCCCCTGAAGAAATGCATTACGATTTCCTAAACTATGATATAACCAACAGTTCGCCTAGACAGTTCCCTGCTGATAATTTTATGGATAGTTCCTTTGATGAATCGTTTGAATCACGTAAACCTAGAGGAGCTCGCGAAATTGGGGAATACAATGATCCGATATATTCTACCCCAGTAAAGCCTTCAGAACCACGTACTTCAATCGTTATTGACAGAGTCAAATCAAAACAAAGGACGTTTCAGCAATTATCAAGATCTAAATCAACCCCGACAGCCAAATTTGCATATCCTATCGAAGATCCCGTGCTTGGTACAGAAGAAGACAACGTAGGGGTTAAATCCGATTTTGTATTTAGGGTTGATACCCCATCACATACTGAAACACAACAGCCACCATATCCAACCCTGGACCCACCAATATTGAACACTGCTCCTCCGTTAATAAACAGACAACTGATGCCGACAATACCATTTGCAGAGCCATCACTTCCCCCATATTTATCATCATCTAAAAATGGAAATCTAGCTACTCGAATGTCAATAACAACCCCAGACCCTCCATTTATATATACCCCCCCACCTCACAATGACCGTTTTTCAAGATCACCACCATATGACAATACCTATAGCCGGTCGCCATCTCCCAGGAAAATAATGATGGACAGATCTCCGTCACTACGATATTCTCGGGTACCTGAAACTTATGATGAAGGATATAATGAATTCTCCACCGCTGAAGGAGGTAGTTCAAGATGGAATAGTATCCATTCAAGAGATTCATATTTTACCGTCACGGATAATCCGTGCAAAAACTTGGATGACGAAAAACTCCATCGCGAGTTTGAATCACCAAGTTTGGAATTGTTTGATTGTTCAATCTTACCTGAAATACCACCAGCTAAGTCGCTCCCAAGTTTTGAAAAGGATGATCATTCCGCCTTACCTGAAATACCAACAGTTAGCTCGCCCCCTCCGCCATATTCTGATGAAATATTCCAACATCCGCTTACATCAGTAAATAGAAGAGCAGAACCGCCCATGCCCATAGACACAACTCCATCGATGGTCACACCAAGTCAACCACAACAACTAAAGACGGCTATACCAACGGGGCCAGAAATGCCTATAGAAAGAACACCACCAGTGATACCCCAAGACATCGAACCAGAGATTCATACACGTCCCGTGCCAATAGACTTGCCCAATTTGCCATTTAGTGCTTCATCATTAGTAGCGGCAGATTTTCAACTTTGTGATCAAGTGTGGTCAGTCTGGGAACTTTTCCGTTGGTGCTTGATATTGTATATGAATACGCTACATTTGTCTATATCAAAGCGGGAAATCAAGATGGCTTTGATTAGATTGTTGGCATTTCATAGGAGTGAACTCACTTGGGATGTCATTAATAAGAACGCATTTTTTGTTGTTGAGAATCTTATTAGAGATGGTGCCATTATAATTGACGAACGTGATTCTGCATTGGGTGATAAAGCCAGAATAATCGTGAATGGACTGGTTTATGTTAATGGTGTTTTACCTGGATTAACTAGGTGTTATTCAAATATTCCACATTACACGGGTCACGATTTACCTTTAACATGTTACTCTGAATCATGTAACGTGAATAGAGTTCAGAATGTTGAAGCTGCGATGAAGGATACAAATATCAAAGAAATTGTGTTGGAAAAGGACTGGGCAACTCATTGGCATTTGACTGGGGTGGATTTACACGGAATAAATTCAAAGGTTAGCAAACAACAATCATACATTTTCGATTTACTAACCCTGGAACAAAAATTTATACAAAGAGCTAAACATTTAGTGAAAGTAGTCGCCCCGGAATTCTTAAAGGCAACAAATAAATATCAGAATAGGGATATAGCCACTTTGAAGAAATTACTGGACGGGTTAATTAGTACAGGTAAGAAGATTGTACAAATTCATCAAGAGCATGTTTTTGAACCATTATTGAAGATACTTGTTGTCGAAGGTAAGTTTATTAAGAATATTGTGGAAATTAGTAATATTTATTATGATTGGTCTATCGAGATCAAAGAATATTTATTAAGATATATGGATTGTGTACCGGTGATTCAAGATGTGCTCAACGATCCATCTTTGATGACTATAATGGATAGAGACATTGGTAGTTTAGATCGGACAAAGGAATTAAAAGTCAATGCGTCTATTTTGCTTATGAGTACTCTTAACTCAAGATATCAACATGTTCCATTACAGTTGATGGACGTCATCAAAAACTTTGATAAAGAAGATGAGCAATATAAAGCTGGTATCAAGGCCTGGAATGCTGTAAAGAAGCTAGGTCGTCAAATTGACCATCAAAAGAAAATAGCAGACAACCTGCATACTTTGGAGACCATCAAAAATCAAATTATATGGAAGAATGGAGTACAACAAACTCAATTAAATTTGGATTCTCCAAATCGGAGGTTTAGCTATCGAGGAGATATGACAAGAAGAGGAGAAATGAAGATTACTTCTACCATCAATCATATTATTTTACTCGATAATTATGTGGTTATTACTGATAGGGCAAAGAATCAGAAATTGGGTGGTTATTATTATAAAGTAATCGAAGATCCCATCCCAGTTGAATTTTTAATTGTTGAACAGAAAAATGCTGGACTGACAGTTAGTGCCCCTCTGGCAGGTAGTACTCCTCTGGCAGGTAGTAACCCTCTGGCAGGTAGTACTTCTCTGGCAGGTAGTACTCCTCTGGCAGGTAGTAACCCTCTGGCAGGTAGTACTCCCGCTGCAATCCCAGCATATAAGAATGGTGGTTCCTCTGCATTGGTTCCAACAGTATCATCATCAGAGACCGACGATGATGGATTTTATCTCAAGCTCAGGTTCGCAGGAAGACCAAAACACACCTATACGTTTCTGTGTAAAACAGAAAGAGAAAGAGGCGTTTGGGTAAGGTTTTTCTCGGAGGCTAAAACCGCCTTGGCCAAAAGATTAAAAAGTTCAGAACCGTACGAAGTTAAATTGATTTCAAATACTTGTTTTGCTTATGATTTAGCAAATAAAGTAACCAAATTACCCATTTGTCCTATCAAAGATCCAATATATGAAGTATGCCAGGATTCATTAACGAAATTAACTCAATTGGGATATAAGACTGATGTGTATGATTTTGCTGATTCTAGAAATCACATTGTTTACAAAAAGGTGCAATGTATGTTCGGATTTGACTATCAAGGACATAGATATAACCTTGTTGGTTTAGCCGCTGGATTGTATTGCTGTGAAGCCCGAGGAAGATGGAAAAAGATACTTAATGGTAGCGATTTCACTAAAATACACGTTGACACAACAAATGGGGTCGTTATAGTTTTGAGTGATAAGATGTTGAGATATTATTTGTTACACCAATTCCTTGAAGCTTATGCGGAAAGGAATAGTAATCTCGTCAGCATTGCAATTTCGAAAGAGCATGTTTCATTTTTCTCAGTGGGCCGTCATCAGAATATGAGTATGTTGTTTTATGCAAAACGGAAAACTAACGGAACCACCAATTTTAAAGTTCTCATTCCGGAAATTGACAAAAATGGAATTTTCAGTAAATATAAAGAGGCAAGAAAATTCTATATCCAAGCCGAATGTTTTGGAATTTCAATATTCAATTCTTCATTTGCAGTTCATACTGGCAAAGGATTTGAAATCCTTGAGTTGGATAAATTGTTACCGATTAGCGTACCGGATTTGCCGCCTGCTGAATCAGATGCCAAGAAGAAAATTGATCAATTTGCTCGAAAATCAACCGCTTCTGGTAATAATGATATAGAAAACATCAGAAGACTATTGATGTCATCGAGGACCAAACCATTAGGAATGTTTAAGTTACTCAATAATACTGAGTTTTTATTAGCTTACAATAAATTTGCCATTTTTGTCAACAAGCATGGTAATCTATCTCGAACATCCATAATCAGATTTGAATTTGAGGCTAATGCTATCCAGTGTATAAATAATTACTTGTTTATCAATTGTGAGGAAGTGATAGAAGTTTGGTCAATTAGTGATTTCGCTAATGGTAAGAATTCATTAATGCAAGTAATTACTGGTAAAGATATTAGAGCGATATCTGATGACGATATTGCCATTTCCATGGCCAATCCACTAGTTCCTGGTTTACAGTTAGTTTTCCAATTGGTACCAAGGGCAAACTTTTAGATAGTTTTGGACGTTAGGTAGGTATATATTTTGTAACCGTATGGGTATATTAAATTAACCGGGACTTTGTTAACGAAAGCAAGTACACTTGGTTCTATGAGAAGACCCCGTATCGCTGAACACTTTGAATGACCAATTTTACCCCTTGGCTGCAAAAATAAATTTTGTTTGGCTGAGGTTTAAAAAGAAATATTTTATTTCTTATCGGTTTTTTAACCCACCAGCCGCCTATCCTCCCCCCTCCCCCCCCGCTCACGTTTGAATGAAAGTCATTTTGAAATATAACATAGCCACGAGAGAGCAGCCACCATTTGATCTATCGCTTCCGTAGAGCTTAATTAAACAATTGTTTTGTTTCCTAAAAATAGATACGTAGAAGCAGTATAAAAAGACCACTTGATTCTGTACCTTTTTCGAATTGAGTATTCATATCCTTTATATAGGGAAAAGAAAAGAAGGAAAAAAACCCATCATTTATGATTAAGACCGCTAGATTTTCATACCAAGACGGAACCACTTCTGCAAATAGGGATCAAAATGTATATTTACCAGCCACCCAAGTGACCAACAAGACATTTAATCCTGATGGGAAGTTTCAACTAGTTCATAGGTCTCCCACCCCATACCCAACAGGCAAGAGACCACAAAGTCCAATGGTCCACGCATTAACCAACCCAGAAGAAGAATTCCCATCGATACAAAGCGAAGCAAGACCAATTGTTGACAATTTTTCCCGTCAACTGTCTATAGGGTCTCGCAGATCAACTTCTAGTTTAAGGTCTATGTTGAGAAGGGGTGGCCCTCGAACATCCATTTATGCAATTAATACAACTAGTACTCCTCACCCTTCAACTGAGATAAAAACCACCCAAGAAGCCGACAGTTCCAGTGTAATACCAGAAGCAGAAATTGAGCTGGTTTTACAAACCGCTTTTTATAAGGTGTCAAAATTTATTGTGGTAGTTCTATTTACCATATTATCCCAAGTTCCTTATAAAGAACTAGATTCCCTTTTAAATTACATGGTACCCGATACCATCAAAAACATTCCTTATAATTCAGTTATACCAGGAACGTTTATAACTGACAGTAAAACATCAGTCTTAATTCAGGAATTAATCACTCATCAGGGGGAATATGCTTCAAATATCAAACTGGGATCAGAGCACATCTGGGAAATGTTTGGAGCCATCTTACGAAACTTTCCTTATAAAGAGTTACACAAGGTAAGAAAACAGGAATTGGAAGATACCTTTTGGTATCTCTGCGAGTGCTTTTATTCTGTAGAATCTACCTTATTTGGTGACTGTGAAACTTTTGATACCAATGAAATATCCAGTACATTTTCCAAATGGACTAGGGAAATCACATCCACCTATGAAGTTCTCATTCAAAATATCCCACAATTTGCAGACATGTATGAAACCACCACAAATGGTCTTAAGAATAAGAGAAATCCCAGTTATTTCTCTCTCAAGGCCTTCTTGGAAATGTTAATTGTCTACCCTTCCCAAGTACATAAACATCTCGTGGATATTTCGAATTTGTTTGATGAAATGCCCGTTCCTGGCCAATTACCACTAGCCATAGCTGATGTTGGGAAATTGGTAACTATATGCTCCAAGGTTGATTATTTTGTAGATGGAGATTCAACTGGAATTGACTTTAGCTGGAAAACTAATCAAAACAACACCACAAACTACAATCGAATTCATTCCCCACACTTTAGAAGGAGAAGTTCAGTTTCCTCGATCAATTCAGGTGCTCTGATACCAAGTACGTTATCGATGGAAACCAATACCTCTGAATACTCCAAAAGAAAACTCATGGAATTATCTAGTAGAGGTCGTGCTCGGTCAGGTTGTTCCTTTGCTACTGAGAGGATTCATGGTTACGAAAATCCTTATGCAAGGATATCAAGCGTTGAACAATCAAAACTGAGAGAAAGCCTCCGATCAGGCAAGCGTCGCTCCCATCCTGTATCTTCAAATTCTCAAGTGCCACCAAAGGATAGTATGGGTACAGGAAGATATTCAAGAAGAAAAGACTTTGCGGATGACGAGTTGCTTCCAGTTGACAGGACTTCATTCTCGGCCATGCTTGACAAGACTACTGTCAGTAGTAGAAAACCATCCCAGTCTACAACTTACACACTTCAACAAACATTGGTAGGTGATCCATACCTAGTGAACGAGGTATGGAATTGTCAACAAGATTCCTATTGGAAATTTAAATCCAGTAAACATGTTCTTGATTCCCGAAATGCAATCAACAATTATATCCCTACAATTAGGGGCATTCAGTCATCGTGCACGGTAACTGTGACCTCAAATGGAATCAATAATCACTATGTAATAATTGCCCTGTGCTTTGGTTTATGGGCTGCAGGAGAAGAGGAAACTTGGCGTAAAGTACTTGACGTTGATGCTAGACATGTAAAAATGCAAACACTAGGAGAAATTATCGTTCTTCAAGCGGATAGAATCTTAAGATTGTTTTCAATAAAGGAAATTATTAACCGGTATCATGGTTTTCACAGAATCGTCCCCTTTGATGTTTCGAAGAAAGCATTATTTTTCTCAACTGCTTATGAAAATGATAAGCCGGTAGTCATATATGGAAGGAAGAAATTTTCCTTTTCCGGGATGAGCAAAGGTACGCATTTCCGTGTTATCCATCCAGTTTATTCCCAAGAGCACAACTGTTGGACCGTGCAAAGGTTCCAAGAATTTTTCGTTCCAACTGAATGCAAAAATGTCCAAAGTGATTCAAATGATTATACTATTTGTGGTAAGGACCAATTTTACTCCTATGGAAAGACATTCAACGCATTTCCATCCCCGATTCCATGTCAGTCAGATAATGCAATGTTTAAACAGTTGGACTCGAGAGGAACACCCATTGGAGAATTTAGACTAGACAATAAGAAAAACGAATACTTGTTTGTATATGATACATGTGCCATTTTCGTTAAAAACAAAAGAAATATATCCAGAGAAAGGTTCCTTAAATTTCCATCAAGTTTACAGATGGTTATTCAAAAAGATAGACATTTCTTGTTCATCTCCAGAGATTATATTAAAGTTTGTGTTATTGATCCCTCAGCTTCCAGGATTTGTAACAAAGTCCAACAAATTGTGAGACCAAATATTTCTGTGCTTAATATAGATGAATTAATCTTTAGAAGTGGTCATGATGTTTTCCAGTTGAAGTTGGACTACGACAAGGGGGTTGTGTGTTAGTTATCTTGTATTTAATATATATCTAAAAATCTTTAAATTTGCATTACTTTACTATTAATGCTCCAGAAATCTCCTTACTTTTCCCACTCTTAAATCATATAAAAGAGAAGGTACGTTAAACTCTCTAGAGACTATTCAATAAACCTTTGTCGACCACAAAAAGAAAAAAAATGTTTGTATTTTGTATCTCCAATCTCCCATGAATCAATTATAGCAAGCTACTCTCACCGCAGCCAACTTCCAAATAACCATTCTTGTTAATTTTGTATGGTTTTTTGTTTTTTTAGTCAGGTAAAATTTAGGTGGCTGAAAGAAAAAGACTCCGCAAATTGTGGAACAGCCGTTTGAGACAGACTTACTTTCTCGTAACCCCTTGAGCTATATCCAAGTGTTGGACATTGGCTGAATGGTATAAATTCTTTCACCCCCAATAATGCCACGACGTTCAACTCTGGAAAGATCGGTATGTTGTATTTTCAGGCCTGGATTTCTTAGAACATATTCACGGTTCAATTTTTAGTGGAGATCCCTGCTACCTAATAAAGCGCCTCTGGTTTGGAATAATTTACGTTCAGCGTCTAGACCCCTTGCGATTCTTAAGTTTATCCAATAAGACAAATGAACTTTTATTTGCTTATGAATCATTTGCAGTTTTGGTTTACGAGAAGATGGAGTTTATTAGTGACAAATATATATATTGTTTTCCCAACATCTAAATGACATTTTTGAAAAAAAAAAAAAAGAAAAAGATGGTTACTTTATTTGCATTTCCAATATGCTGCTAAAAGTTTTTCAAAGCTGATTACAATGTTGAACCAGGTGGTGCTATTCAACAGGGCTTGAATGAAAGTCATATTGATGTTCCTGATCAGGATAATTTAATCTTTACAAAAGAAAATGGGGAAATCTCTCAGTTGAATCTAAAGGTCTAGCGGTATGATAGTTGGTTTGGCCGGTTTTCTACATTAATTCATTTGCTGAGATGGCTTATCATTATAAAGTTAAGTTATACATTTTGATAGGCAGTTCAATTTATAGATTTAAATTTTGCCACCATACAATGGGATTACTAATGCTGCTACTGTCTAGAAATTTCTTCCACTAAAGTTCCAAACTCTTCCCGGTTTATTTCTCCGTGAAACAAGTCCTTTGACAATGGACAGAGGAGTAGAGTATACACTCTGGGAACATCGAAACTCCATTGTCGGTAAGTTTTTTTTGACATTCTTGCAACAGTAAATCTCCGCCCGGAGCTATTTAAAAAAAAAAACGGATTTAGTGGTAAAAAAATTCTCCACAATAAAATCGATAGTGCGCATGATCCTTTCCC